>CAUYSK010112858.1:0-23858 GCA_963575035.1 Avahi laniger | reverse complement strand
AGGATTGCTTGAGGCCAGTAGTTTGAGACTAGCTTGGCAACATGGGGAGACCTTGTCTGTACAAAAAAATTAAAAAAAAAAAAATAGGTCAGGCATGAAGGTGTGCACCTGTAGTCCCAGCTACTCGGGAGGCTGAGGCAGAAAGATCACTGGAGCCCAGGAGTTGGGAATGCAGTGAGCTATGATGACACCACTGCACTCCAGCCGGGGTAACAGAGCAAGGCCCTATCTCAAAAAAAGAAAAAATGGAAAAAATATATATATATTTCAGTTTTATTAAATAGTAGTTATATTTTTTCCAATCTATAATTCACTTTAATGCAATTAAGTATATACGCTTTATATAATCTGTAATATCCTTATAATCCTGTTAAGATATTATATTGGGTACAAACAGAGACAAAGCCAAAAAAAAAAAAAAGCAGGTTATACTAATTAAAAAATAGTCATGATCCACTACATAGGCAAATATACATACAGCTGCCCAATGCTCATTCCTTAGAACTACAAGTGAAGACTACAAGCTTCCTGGGAAAGAACCTTTCTACCTAGGTGGGACAGTCAGTGTTGGTTTTATAAATGCAATCAGACGGTTAATTTATGACCAAAAGGAAGAACATATGAGACAAGAAATAAATATAAGAAGCCATGTTTACTCTTTTCTGCTTGCCGCATAATTTCACAAAGCCCCTAACTCTGAAAATGTACAGCTCTCTGGAGGGATGCTTTAAAGACAAGATGGGATAGAACACATGCCCCCATCCCCATGTCTTCTGCCTGAGTTACTATATTTTTTAAAAGACAAATGACCCCTAGTCCTTGCCTTTTCCTACATGTAAGTTAACTTCTCACTGTGTTAGTAATTATGCCTCTATAATCCATAACCAGATGTACTCTTACACCCAATCTTTAACGTGATTTTATAGATACCAAACCCCCACCACCTATGTATATACCATGGACTAAAACGTTATGCCAGAACAGTCTGACAAAACCTCTCTAAAAGATTTCTCTTGGGCTATAGGTCTCAGTTGATAGTCCTCAATAAGACTTCTAAATAAAAATAACTTTAATTCTTCAAAAACTTGATTTTTTTCTTTAATCAACAAAACCAAATCCAGAAATAATTTTAAAAATAATAAGTTTAATTATATATCAACCACTTTTTCTGTAAAGAAAACCCATATGTAAAATCAGAGACAAATAAAAACAAGGAAAATTACTTGCAATTTGTGATAGAAAAAAACGGTTAATTTTTAAATATGTAACAAACATATACAAATAAATAAAATTATACTAACAACTCAGAAGAATGAGCAAAGAATCACTAGAGTTCACAGAAAAGAAAATATCACTTCTAAACACAGGAAAATATTCTCAATGCCACTCATAAATGAAATGCAAATTAAAACCACATTGAGATACCATTTTTCACCTATGAGATAAATACGGATAAAAAAGTTCAATGACACTTTATTTTATCAAGAACTTAAGGAAAGAAGCCCTCTTCCGTTACTGGTGAGAGTGTAATTTTCATACCTCTATGGAAACAAACTTAGCACAATAAAATTTAATGTATCATACTCTTTACTTCAGTAATTTCGCTTTTACAAATCCATCCTACTGATAAACTCATGAATAAGAAAAATGAAACATAAAGGTAAGTTCATTGAAGCAAAATTTTTTAATTGAGGCAGCTTTTCATTGATGCATAGTAGGTGTACATAGTTTCAAGGTACATGCAATAATTTAAGACATTCATATAATTTGTAGAGATCAAATCATTATACTTGGGAAAGCCATCACTTTAAATATTTGTTTTTTTCTTTATGATAGAAATATTTAAATTATTCTCTTCTAGTTATTTTGAAATGTACAATAGATTATTGTAAACTATAATCACCCTACAGATCTATCTAACACTGGGTTTTATTTCTTCTATCAAACCCTATTTTTGTACCTATTAACCACTTTCTCCTCTGCCCTCTTCCCCCTATGCTTCCTGGCCTCTGGCAATCCAGGAATCTACTCTCTTTATGAGAGCTTCCTTTTTTAGCCCCCATATATGAATGAGAACGTGGGATATTTGTCATTCTTACTTGGTTTATTTCACTCAACATAGTGACCTCCAGATCCATCTATGTTGCTGCAAATGACAGGACTTCATTCTTTTTGTGGCTGAGTAACATTCCATTGTGTATTTATACCACATTTTCATTATCCATTCATCTGTTGGGGGCACATAGGTTGATTGCATATTTTGGCTATTGTAAATAGTGCTGCAATAAACATGGGAGTGCAGATATCTTTTCAATGCATTGATTTCTTTTCTTTTGGATATATACCAGTAGTGGAATTGCTGGATCATATGGCAATTCTATTTTTAGTTTTCTGAAGAACCTTTATACTGTTCTTTATAGTGGCTGTACTAAGTTACATTCCCACCAACAGTATATGAGGGTTTCCCTTTTTCCACATCTTCACAAGCATACCTTATTGCCTGTCCTTTTGATAAAAGCCATTTTAACTGAGACGAGATGATATACCATTGTAGTTTTGATTTACATTTCTCTGATGATTAGTGATGTTGAGCATTTTATCGTATATCTTTTGGCCATTCGCATGGTCGTCTATTGAGAAATGTCTGTCTATACATCTCTTTGGCCCATATTTTAATTGGATCATTTGGTATTTTTACTATTGAGCTGTTTGAGCTCCTTATGTATTGTTGTTATTAAAACCTTGTCGGATGAATATTATGCAAATTTTTGTCCATTCTATGAGTTGTCTAAGAATAATTTTTAATAACAAAAATTAGCAGTAATTTAAATGTCTATTAATAGTAATTTGGCTAAATAATGGTGATACATGCATTGGATGTTTACATGACTTTAAAAATAGCTGAGACAAAACTAATGTACTCATGAGGACTACCTCAAAAATATATGGTTTAGTATTTAAAAAAAAAAAAGCCAAGTTCAAGACAAGAAATTGTGTGTGTATATGTATACACATGAACAACTATATATATATATATATTTATTTACATACATACATACATGCATGTATAAATACAATACTTATATTCATAAAGTATCCTCCGAAATTTTGGGGAGCTGGTTGGCTGAGGGATATCAGCCCTGGATGTAACCGAACAGCTTAAGTCATCTCCATCATGTCTCCAGCCGGTGTGGCCAAGCCTGGTTGCTGTTTACATTGTTTAGCACCTGCCTAGCTATTTAACTGATAGAAAAGAGAAGGCTTGCTGAGGAAGAAATGATAAGAATATGCAGATTAACCTACAATTTTAGTCTGAAATTACTAATACCAGGACTTCACTGTAGTCAACAGCCCCTGTTGACACTTGAATTTAGATCAACTGTGTTTAGAAAAACAGAATATGTGCCGAAACCGTAAGTGCTTGGTGAGCATGGCAAAAAAATGGATAATGGTCATTAAAGAACAAATAAATATGTCAAGAAGAAGCATTTTAGAAAGTGCAGGTAAATCTTGCACCCTAAAAATGGGCAGAATATGAAGCTTAGTATTATTATTTAGTCCCCAGAGGAAGAAACTCAAGTCTTTTCTTGATTTAAAAATAAGAAACTGAATTCAGAATCTTGTGACAGGTATAAAGGGAAAGCCTAAACTCAAAAGAAATTTAACAAGTTAAAGTAGCAATCACTATTCAACAGTGAACACAGTATTTATCATTTTCTCTTTATCTCATACAAATACCACAGTCACTTTTCACCATGACATGGCTAATGGAGTTTAATATTTAAATGGCTTCTGGCTTTTGCAAAGTCAAAATCAATATTTCTCTTTTGTTGTTGTTCACTTTAACACCTGGTCCTTAAGTCCTTATGCTGAGCTTCTACTCCATAGCCGTGTTTGAAGATGCTCTGGACGGGGAGCTGGCCTTTCCAGACCTTTTAAATAGAAGGCCTTGACTGGAAGAAGACTGGCAGCAATTCAGCTTTACCACTTCTTATTTTCTGAGTTACTGTAGATAAGGGAGCTATCAGCTTGGGCAGTAGGATGCAGCGGCAGATTTGATTGAAGCAGAGATTTCAGTAAATTAAGAATTTGTTATCACTTCGAACAGTCTGTGCTCCTTACCCGGCATATGCACAAAGTCACAAGTTGACTGAAAGGACTTTTTGTTCCAATAATACTGAATACTTATATTTCTGAGACTAAAAAGACAACCTAAAGATAATACATGAAGAGTCTTGATAGATCCAGCTACATGCCAAGTAGGCAGAACAAATGATCATCTGTACTAACTACAGTGATGTCAAGAGGTTGAGAATGCCTTGAATCCCCCATTGGAGCCCATTTAGGGGTATCTTTCCAGTAACCAAAGCTATAAAGTATACAGCCTCTTCCTTCCATTGAGATAATCTTTAAACTATTCACAGACATTTTCTTATTAGAATATGTTTCACATTTTCCTGAGAACAGGTTTTTAAAAGTTTGAGGCTCTTTTTAAAATATTTGACTGTTCCTCTTCTTTACTTAAAAAAGACCTTTATCATATTTCATTGTAAAGTGTACGTTTAATTGTTTCTTCTATGAGACTGTAAGCCCTGCAAAGGCAATGACCCTGTTTGTCTTCAAAAAATGTTTAGTTCAGTGTCTAGCACAATGCCTGGCACTTTATAAAATATCAGTATTTGTTTCATTGAATTGAATTTCATTGGATTAAATTGTGTAAGATGTTATTTCTTGATACGAATAAATTTCTTCCTTTAATGAAGGGAAAAGGTATAGCATCATTACTACAGACAGACATCACCTACTGCAAATCGTTAAAGCTTGACTGATCTTGAATCTTATTTAATGATCCATCTAGTTTTCAGGTAAGGTAACAAATTCAGTTCAGTGACTGGTCCAAAGCCACACAGATATTAATGCTAATTGGCAGAACCAGAACAAGGACCCAGATCTCTAGACCAATAGTGAGTCATTTATTCCTACAATTTTTCCTTCTGTTTTAAGGTGTAGCTGTTAGAATAATATGGAAGCACTTGCAGTATGACGACAGAGGGAATTCCGCATAGACTTTGTCACACGCATACAATCTGGAAGACATGGGCTTGTTTGTCACCTACTTTTACGAAGGTTTTATCAAAAAAATGGCTTCTAAACTGTAGTTGTCTTCTGTTCTCTTGAGCAATTGGTTCCATTGGCTGGAAAGAAGGATGTACTCTTTTATCTGAGAATTGGTGTCTGAAACAATGAGAAACCTTTCATGGGGAATCTCCTTAGAGGATTATGACATCTCTGATACCCTTCCTATGGGGCCTCTTATTTCCTGACTTCTTCTCCACCTTTCTGTCCCATTGTCGTTGATATCTACCTGGCATGGTGGGTAGATACTTATTGATGATCTCATTAATATTGCCAATTTGCTTAATTTACCGCCTTAACCTGGCATGTACTTAGTGTCATATTTCCTTCCCTATAAAGGACAATGTTGAGTTCATAAATAAATAAATCAACAGGAGAGCTTCTTCGAACTTTAAATTCTAGCCAGCAAGTAATGTACTATCAACCATGGCAATCTATCACTGCTGAATGCCAGATAAGGGCAGTTAAAAAAAAACATAAACTATGCTTTAAAAATCCTGTTTGTTCAATGCAAACATATCTTCAAATCAAAAGGCAAAACTGCACACACACATTGTAAAGTTGTTTCTCATAGGAGTATAGGTTAACAATTCTGATCCTGTTATCCATGTATACTGGAACTGAACATTTAAGTAAATGGATGACAGATGGTAGAGCTGCATTTCTCACTGTTGAACTGGCAGTTTACAGATGGGCAGTGGCAGGAGGCTAAAATAATCCACACAGGCATGCATTAGAGTTGGAGACATCAATATGAATTCAAGTTTAGCTTAATATAGATACATATAGACATGTTTGTAGATATGTGTATATACATGGATTAGAAAACTTACATGTACTTCTCTGTTCTGTCAGTTGAGAGGGCCTAAATAAATTTCTACCTGAGAGTAGAAATAAGCATACCTAGTACCTAGACCTTGATTTCTAATGCTATTATCCAATAAAAAACAAGAACACAGGCTCCTTAGAGAAATGTCTGAAATGACTGATTATAGGACTGGAGGAAGAAATATATGCATAAGCCTGGAGCATTTTATAGTCCAAAACAATAAGAAGGTGTTCAAATAGCAATAACAATAATAACACAACAAAAACAAATCAAACAACAACAAAAACCCTATAACCTATATTGATGGGGGCGTGGTATGGCAAAGGGACACAAATGCCAATGGAAAGAGTTTATGATGGCCAAAAATAGAACAACTTGAGCAACAAAATTAATAAAGTAGTATTGAATTATGACCCCAAATATAAAATAAGTATTTGTGATCTATATTGGTATAAATATATGATTGAATGGTGAACAGACAAATCTCCCATGCAGAAGCATTCCAAATAAATTATGTAGATACTCCACCCTAAAAGAGGGGAAACATAACCACCCACTCCTTAAGAATGGGCTGCATATAGTGACTTTGTTACAAAGAGTGCAGTATGGGGCCTGGGGGAATGAAGAAGTTTACGGTGGAGAATCCTGGCAAACATTGTCTCAGCCGGGAGTCAATGTCATGTTGATAATATGTACCCTTGACATGATGTGATGAAAATGGTACTTTACCTCTGTGACCGTTTTCCTAAAAACTTATAACCCATTCTTAATCACAATGAAAACATCAGAAAAGTTCCCTTGGAGTGACATTCCAAAAAATACCTGAGCAGTACTCCCAGAAACTGTCAAGGATATCAAAATCAAGGAAAGTCAAAAATTCTTCAGCCAAAGAGGAACCTAAGAAGACATGGCAATCAAATGTAATGTTTAATTCTGGGTGGGGTCCTGGAAGAGCAAAAGGTAAAAATTAAGGAAATTAAATAGACTTCAGTTAATAATCATGTATTAATATTGGCTGATTAATTGTAACAAATGTACTAATGGTAAGATGTTAATAATAGAGGAAATTGGGTGTGTAATAAATGGAAGTATATGGGAACACTCTGTACTGTCTTCTCAATTTTTCTGTAAATCTAAAACTGTTCTAGAAAAGTGAAGTTTTTTTAAAAAAAAAGCAAATGTAGCCTTTGTTTACACTTAATGTGAGCATGTTTGTGCCAGCATTTATTCTTTGTTTTTCAGCTCTTCTCATTTCTGTTATTTATTAATTAAGATTTAACCACGGTGTTATTTGCCTTCAAGTATTTGAAAGTCTATCACAGGAAAGGGGAAGTAACATTTTCTGCTGTAGATGGCAGCACTAGTACCATGTGAAACCCAACAGCAAGGCGGATACCAGCTCCCGAACATGGAAGACTTTTCTAATTCCAACAGCAGAAAATGCTGACTAATGGAGTAGTGAACTTTATGTCCATTCAGGCAAAGACTGACACCATCCATCAAGTATGCGTCAGTGAAGATTTTTTTTCACTGGGTGGGCAGTTAGAGTAGGAAACCTCAAAGATGCTTCCAACTCTGTTCTAAATATCTGTGGACAGTTGTCCGATTCCATGTGTAGTGAAAGCTTAGTCAGTTTTTCCCAATGTGAATCTGGACACATAGCCGAAAGCTAAGCAGAGTATGTCTGCCTATTGACCACAATTCTAAGTTTAGTCGATTGCTCAAAACCTACCAGCTGCACTAGTCACCCAATAAAGGAAAAATAAATTAGCCTAGTAAACTATGCCCTTTTTGAGCCATGCCATTTGATAGGTGGTATGTTCCCTCCTTGAATTCTTAAGGAGTCACATGATCCGATTCAGGGCTTCGGCGATGTTAGGATTACCCTGTGACACCAATCCTAGAGCCTTGCAAATCTAAATGCCACAGTCCCACAGCTTGGCTCAAACACTCTGTTTGAGCAGTGATTACTGGTGAAGTGAGAGACTGCGAATGGGCGTGAATGAGGTTAGATGGGTGGGTGGATGTTTGGAAAGAGAGTTTTATATTTCAAACTCATTTAATGAGCCCAGCTTTCCCTTTTAAAGATAGTAGCTAGAAAATTCTGTTGAGGAGAGGGTAAAACAATACCTTTTTGTTTGTCACGTTTTTGTTTTTGTTTTTTTTGATAAAGGAAATGCATAAATTTGTGTCACTTTCCAGAGACAATACTAAAACTTTGCTTTTCCCATACTGCCTTCCCCTCCAAAAAAGGGTATGAAAATGTTTTCTTGATCAACCAATGTTTACCAAATGTTTTTGGTTCACAACGCATCTGGAAAATGATTGTCTTACTGCATGTGTATTGAGATAAACAGAAAAACTGCTGGAAAACAGAAGCTCCACTTGTTCTCAGCTATCTGGACTGCAACCTACACTACAACTGTTAGGAGATCAATATCTCAGCCTGTGTCCTGGGAAGATAATTTCTTTTACAAACCTATATTATTTTTTATTACAAAAAATTGTATCCATTAAATAAGCTTGAACCTTATGAAATGGTAATTTGCAGTTCAAACGCAGTTAATAGCAATTCTGATATCTCATTCTAATAGAAAATATGGAATCTCAAGAAAAGCACAGAGAAAAAAGTCAAAAATTGCTCTCTTATTCCTATAGTTAGGAATCAGATATTTTACATTTTGATGTATGTGCATCAATACATTGAGATTTCCCCCACATACACACAAACACATATATAATACTTTACATAATTTAAATCATGTCACAGTACACAATTTTTGTGACCTGCTTTTTCCTCTTAATGTTTAATGATAAGATTATTCTCTATGTCATTAGTTATTCTACATTATGATTTTCAATGACTCTGTAGTATTCCCTCATGTGGATAAGCAAACTAATTTAATTTAAACAATTTTATGATCAAATATTGCCAGTCTTTTGCTACTGTAACTTATGTTGCTATAATCATACTTCTGAGGGAAACGTTTGCATACGTCTCCAATTATACTCCAGATATTGCTGGATCAAAGTGCACGCACATTTTCAGATTTTTGTTACTTTCCCAAATCACCTCCCAGAAGGCTGCATCCTCCAGGAGATATAAACATGCATCCCCTTACTAACATTCTGTATTACCTTGTTTTAAATCTCTACTAATGACTTATTTCTTATCTATATTTCACAGGGGAATTTCAGGGTCATTAAAGTACTGCTATGTTTGACATTTACAGTGACCTTTCCAGGAGAATTTTAGTGATTAAAACAATTTAGCAGCCTGTTTGGTGCTATGCCCCCCTCCCTTTCAGAAATCCTCTCCTATTGCAGAGGTAGAGTGCTGTAGGCTGCAAGCAGACAATGACGTGGGTCTTTATCCTAAAAGGAGTATTGTGTTTGAAATTATGCATCTTCAGCCCCTAATCTGATGTTCCACTTCACCTCTGAGGAATTCGGATAGAGGACCTACCAAGTGAGTGATCGTCCACTAATTATTAGAGGCAAATTCATTGCCTCTCACCAGCTGCTACCACGTTAGATAAATCCTTGCTAAGTTCGAATAGATGATGGGAGGTCCATGGCTTCTAATAGAAAGGGACGGTAGTTAAAAACAGGAAGGAATTGGCTTGTTTAAATGTTGAGGAAAATAAGCAATCTTTAAAGAAAAAAACAACAACAAAAAACTACTCAGCTAAAACATCTGAAGAATTTTTTTCCACTCCAAGGGCCAGAACTTGGCTAATGTATAAAGAACATGAAAACAATCTTCAGCTCAACAAGAGGATACATATTCTTTTAATTATTAAAGCTATCCAACAATAAAAAAGTTGATTCATGAAATAATTATTTTTTCAGAATGCTCAGGAAAACTGACCATCCACCTTTTAAATAGTCACATTATACATACTTACGTTATTAAAACTAATCACAGAGCTTTAGAATTTAGTTTTACCAATTTGCTTCTTCTGCTAGACCATGAGCTCTATTGCTAACTAAAACTCACTGATGTTATAGGGAATGAACAATATGATTTCAGGGATTCTGGGTCAGCCCCTTATCACCGAAATACCTTTACCCAATTAGAAATCTATTTCTTCGATTAAAATTGTAATACCACTGGATACCCATGGATTAAGTTTCATTTTTAATTCAAAGTGAATGAGTTATAAAATCCTTTTTTGGGGGAAGAAGGTGATGTGAAGTTGTGGAAATAACTACCTTTAGGCAAAGTATGACAAAAGAAGAAGAAAAAATTGAGGCATAGAGCCCTGAAGACAAAATTTGCTGACTCTATAAGTTGTTCTTTATGGTTTTATTATTATTGTTTTTTTAAGGGCTTCTTTTGGATGCAACTTACTTTCCTCATGATTTAAAATTGCTTTTTATTTTAAAAAATCCTGGTGTAAGACAGTGATATTGTAGGGAAAATTGAGTTTTCTTGCCCTACAGTCAATAAGATATGAAAAGTCATTCATTAAACTCTGCCAAACTTTCTCACTTATAAAAAGTTCAAATAAATATTTTTTATTAAAGTAGCAGAAGTAAGAGCAAGAAGGAAGAAAGAATGGAACACAGGGTGTGGTTGAGATCCAAATGTTCCTGGCATGAGTAGGGTGAACTTCTTTGAAACCAAGTATTTAGGCTTTCCAGATGATCTCAGTACAGTGGCATCCTCTCCTTCACTTGAGAAGAAATCTCATTCATTCATTCAATCACTCACTTACTGAATATATAATCAGAACCTAATTATATATCAGATCCTATAGTGGGCTCTGGGCCTACAGCAGTGAACCAACCAGATGAAAACTTCCTGATTTCATGAAATTTACATTAGGGTCAGATGTTCTTTGGTAAAATAAGAGGAAACCCCAAATGGGTATAATTATGGTAACAAAAGGAGAGGTTTTTCGCTTAATCCTAAAGCAATCTAAATTTAATAAATCAAATGAAATCCTAACTAGCAAAGCAAATACCAGTATGCTTCAGAATTATTCTTCAGTGTGGAGATATGTGGGAGAAAGACACTCCTATTACAGCCTTGTCTCAAAAAAAGGCTCCAGTATTTGAGTGAAAATCTTGAACTGTCACTAAATGTAGCCAAAACTGGTATGCTGCAGTCTGAGAAATTTTTCAACCAAGTAAACTGCAAAATCTAAACTCAACCATTTTTTTCTTGCTTTTCCTAAAAACTTTTCCAACATTCCGGCTGTCAGTGTTTATGCTGCCAATATTGTCAGTGCACTTTGCTATAAGAGATTAAAGGTTGGCTACAAATAATTTCCAATGAATAACTCTAATTAGCTGCTAAAGTTGGCATATTTCCCAAAATCTGAAATTAGATCACAGAGTTGGGTTGACATGAAAAAGCCCTATTAACTCTCTACACTTCCAATTCCCATTTGCTGGGGGAAATTACTGTTTTGAACTTTATCTGCTACTATCTGAAGAAGTCTGGAGTCAGCGGTAATAAAAAGATACGTGGAACTGGACTTTCAGTTTGCTTCTTCTATTTCTCTGGTGGGACTTCTCAAAATGAACTCAGAAGAGCAATAGCCCTGGGAGAACTTTCAGTTGATTTTTAAAAATAAAAGAAGGAAATAATTTTAAAATGTTAAAAAAATAAAACTTTTGAATTGTCCGTGTGATTTGAAACAGAAATTTTTTTATCTAATGGTATTTATTAATAAATATATGGACATTTCTATTTCTTGGACCCAGTTCTAAATCCTTTCCATTAGAGGTTTATCTCTTAGTGTGCCTCTATCCTTCAGTCTGGGAAACAATGCACATGCTTCTGTGGGTAAGCGTTTGGGAAGGGCTGCTCTATAACATCTGATGCCATTTCACGGCTGCCCAAGGCTGCGCCTTTTCAAGGCAACATGTGTGTTTCATCACTGACTCTTGCATTATAAATAAGACCTGAGGTCGATACTCTCATTTCAGAGTCCTGTCTGTTGTCATCAGCTACCGTGTGGCTGATCTGCTGATGGTTAACACACCAGATGTCTGGTATAGCCACATACACTCTGGAACTTCATTTGGATAAGATTAATTATTCTGCTCCACTGACTTCAATG
Organism: Avahi laniger; assembly: GCA_963575035.1. NCBI lineage: Eukaryota > Metazoa > Chordata > Mammalia > Primates > Indriidae > Avahi > Avahi laniger. The sequence goes on along the minus strand of CAUYSK010112858.1, from coordinate 11,819 downwards.
AAACAATCCAAAAGATGAAACAAAGGGATGGGGGATAGAAAATCAGCGCAAGAATTTTGAAATAGGGAGTATATTGTATAAGAGTGATAAATTGGCTTCTTTTTTAACTGTTGGAATTAATCTATATTTTACTAAAAGCTCCCTGTCAAAAGTACTTTAAATAATCTATGAATAGCTTCCCACCTTAGGAGATAACTAAAACTAAATATTTCCAGAGGAAACATGATAACTTCAAAAGTATATACACCAAGACTATTCTCCGGGTACAGGCAGCTAGCTGGCTTTTTAAATTTAGATAAGGAAGATGGTATGGTTTTTACAGCTCACTTTCTATGGAACTTTTTAAAAAATATAAAACCTAAAGTGTAATAAAAATTCACTGTACAAATAATGAAGGTTTGTAATTTTAATTATTTAACTAATTGTTAATTATAACAGTTCTAAAATAATTAACTATATTTGCATTCACATTTTTTGTGTGAATGAAATTTTTTAAAGGGATTAGTAAATATCTGAATCAGAATAGTGCTGTTTTCTATTTATAAGTTTTTTCTCAATATCTTGAGTATTTAAAAAATATATATTCACCTAAGGCAGAAAGATGATAAGTTTTACTCCAGCTACACAGAGGGGAAAAAAAATTAAGTTACCAAACTAAGAAAAACTAATCCTATTTCATAATTTAGTGATAACAGACATATTGATGCTATTTACTTTCTAAATGAAAATATTAATAAACAGGTACAAGTTTAATATTTTAAAGCTGTCGACATAGTTTGAAATGTAGAATTGAGTTCCAAACCTATAATATAGCCTATTTTTCCTCAAACATGAGAAGAAGGTTTTGTATTAAAAATAGAATTTTAAAAATATATATGTATACACAATATAGAAAGCTTCAAGATGAATTTTCTAACAGATATACAAGGCAGACTTCTTAACATATGTCTTAATAGTGTTTCAGGAAAGTTAAATAATTTGACTTAGATCCAGGTCGAAGGGTGTAATTAGTTAGGGTTCTTCAGCAAAACAGAACCAGTACTGTGCATGTGTGTGTGTGTGTGTGTGTGTGTGTAATATTTATAAATAAATATATAAATATAAATAAAAATAGATTTATTTCAAGGAATCGGCTTATGTATTTGTAGGGGCTGGCAAGTCCAAAATCTGTAGGGCAGGCCTGCAGACTGTAAATTTTCAGGCAGGAGTTGATGTTGCAGTCTCAGGGCAGAATTTCGTCTTCTTCGGGGAAACCTCAGTCTTATCTTAAGGACGTTTAACTGGTGGAATGAGTTGCATCGACCTCATTGAGGGTCACCTTGGTTAAAGTTAACCACATCTACAGAATACCTGTTCACAGCAACACCTAGATTGGTGTTGATTAAACAACTGGGTACGATAGCCCAACTAAGTCGACACATAAAACTATGACAGAGGGCAAGAAACATCTCTTCTCTAGTGTTCTAATGGGTATTATACTCCCATGGTACACAGGCGCGCGCACACACACACACACACACACACACACACACACACACGGAGAAGAAAATTGCATATTATTTTAATGATTTCAGTTCCTCAACATACTTTAAGAGCAAATCTTTCACTTTAGGAAAGTATTCACTGTTATAATGTCAATCTTTTTTACTTCAAAAGCACACCACTCACATTTTCTTGGGAATGAATGTATGCTATAGAAATCAGAAATGGAGAATTGGGCTGTTCATTTAAAGAGAAGAAACCTGCTTCCAAATAATGGGGCCATCCCCTCACCCTGCAGCATAGCTTAGTGGTCAAAACTGGACCTCTGTGTTTGCATCCCACTTCTGACATTTCCCAGCTATACGATTTCAGTATCTTTATCTTTGAAATGGAAGCAACAATATTTCTACCTTAGAGCTTGTTATGAAGAGTGTAGGGTTCACAACAAGAGCTATGGAATTGTTAGATAATATTATTTCTGGGAGGTAAGGGAATAGCTCTGGAAATTCTCCAGTTTGTCCTCTGGGTACCACTGAAATAAGGCCAAATACTGCAATTTATGTTCCTAAATCTGACAAACTAAGTTAATGGTACACAAATTTGGGTTTGTGGGCTCATACTAGTCAGGAAACCATTGGTTATAGATCTGAATGAGATAAGTATTCATCTGAAGTTGATATTTCTGTGACATTTTCATTGTATTTTGTGAAAGTGGAATCCCACAATGGATTGGATAAGCGAAACAAAAAAGACAAACAAACCAAAAGATTAGCCCTTCACCACACCACAAACAATTTGGGAACAACTCATCTTAGAAGCCTCTATGGGTAGAAATTTATTTCCAAGTAATAATTTAAATGTTCATTTCATCAAAATGTATTATGTCACTGCCTCTAGAAAAACTATAGTTGGTTTTTGATGTGCCTACACATCTTAATAATTGTCTATTTGTGTATTTGTCTCCCTAACTGGAGCATGAGACCCTGTCATGCAGGGCTCCATCTTGTTTGGGCTGCCAGGGACTTAGAACAGTGAGTAGCACACACCTGGTACTTGGTAATTACATTTTCAATGAATGAAAGCATGAGTAAGTTACAAGAAGAAAACTAGTCAAGGATGAAAAATAAGCTTGCTATTTTTCTCTTTTATAATAGGTTGAATGAGAAAAGCCAGAGATATTGATAGAGTTATGAAAATATTTACATTATACTGATCTTTTGAGATGTTATGTATGTATAAAAAACACACTGCCTTTGAATCTGAGTATAGATTTTCAGTGACAGTTTTAAAGGAGTGAGCCGTGGTGTGGATGTAGCCTGGAGAAGGAGAGAGAAAGAACAAGGAGAATTGCTTCAGGAGAAATACATACTTTGCAAACTAAGCGATTGGAAAGAAGCCGTTTGTTTAGGAAGTGGGATGGTTGCTTCCAGAAATATTTGTTGATATCACTAAAACATAAGAACGGGAGAGTTTATGGGTATCATAATTATATCACCACTATAATTTTTGAGGGTTTATTTAGGTCTTTTTTCCCCAAGACTGAAAGGAAAAGAAACATTATACTAGATTTCTGTATGAGGCTTTTGGCTGGCATTTATCGCTCAATAATGCTTTGTTAGGGTGACTTCCTTTCAAATAAGCATGATGTTTTCTTCTGTCAGGTAAGGTGACATCTCTTTTCTGACTTCCTGAGGAAAAAAAAAATCTTTCCATAATTGGCTAGTTTTCTGGCCATCACTCATGAGTCCCCGATGCCATTTCACATCATGTTCATTGTGCTGTGCGAACACATCAAATCAGCTCATCATAAAACACAGACCTGGGGGACTCAAAAAAAGCCAATAATTATTGATCTTTCAGGATGAGTAATTTGTATTAATCCTGGAAAGATCAAAAGAAGTGTGCTCAACTAAAACTTACTTAGACCCCAAGGAGCAGTCGAGAATACTTTGTGGTTTCTGAAGTAGGAAGAATATTATTTACCAGTAGACATAGGAAAACTTAAAGGAAACAACAACAACAAAAAAAATCCCTACTGATTATCTTACTAACATGACAGTAAATTGCCATCTATGATTCTGAGGCATTAAAACAACTCATATTTATTGGGGTCTATTTGTATATTCCTCTGGCATGATGTCATGATATGCTAAAGGCCATTTGTGGTTGTCTCTGTGATTTCAGAGAAATCATTTACAATATCTGAGTCTCTATTTCCTCATCTCAAATAGAAATTATAACATTTCTTGTGGTATTATTGTGACTATTAAATGTCATTTGAATATAAAGCGATTAGCATTGTTTCTAGCTTACGGAAGTCCCTCAATAAATACTAATTTTCCTACTTCGTACTCTCGTGCTGGATCCTCCTTTGAAGTAACTTCAGTTTGCTTTCAGATTTCTAGTTGTCCACTCGTCCATTTGTCTGAAGCTCAGTAGTTGCAGTGAATCCAAATAAACATGGCAGGACACATTTTAAGTTTGATATAGTCTCTTTCTCCCTCACAAGATCTGGTTCTTCTTTCAAGGCTGTGGAAAGATGATACTGTTCACTCCTTAGGTACACAGGTCAAGCAGGGTTGCCAGGCCAATATCAATAACACAAATTCTTGTCCACTCCGACATACTCAAAATTAATCCCACTTTTGAAAAGTCAAGATTTTTTGTTTGTTTTACTTTTCCAAGTGAAATATCAAAAATAGTTAGAATAAATCTTACTCTTTCAATTTTGCTTAATTTCCCCCCAACCACAAGAAAAAGAAAAGGTGAAATCTATATGAAATGCTAAGTCTGAAAAAGTGTATTTAGGAAATTACTTTCTAGATCTCCCTATTCAATTTCCGTATATGCCATTTCACAACACATTTGTTAGCTTGCTTTTCATCTATCCTGTTATCTTATTTCCTAAAGGCTGTGAGCTCCTTTGGTCTGTCTTGTGTGAATATGGAGTTGAAAAATGTATCCTTTGTTCATGCAGGTTCTTTCCATTTCATTCTAAACGAACACAAATATCCTGGAGTTTCTTTCACGTATATAAGAATAAATATTTCATGGCAGGTAGAATTAGAATTTTGCCATAAGATTTAGTCCTTTGAACATGAAGACGATAGCAGTGATGGGAATCTCTGGACCACCCATACTTTGTTTTGCAAATAACAAGACTGTTATGGTCTAAATGTTTGTGTCCCCCCAAAATTTATGTGTTGAAACCCTAACCCTCAATCTTAAGGTATTAAAGTGTAGGGTCTTTGGGAGATAATTAGGTCATGAAGGCAAAGCACTTATAAATGACGTTTATTCCCTTATAAAAGAAGCCCTAAAGAGACTTTCACTTCTTCTGCCATGTGAGATTACAATGAACAGACAGCTAGCTATGAACCAGGAAGTGAGACTCACTAGACACCAAATGCGCTGGCACCTTGATCTTGGACTTCTCATCCTCTAGAACTGTGAGAAATAAATTTCTACTATTTAAGCCACCTGGTTTATGGTACTTTGTTATAGCAGCCTGAACAGACTAAGACAAAGCATTTTCCGTATGAGTTAGCAGTACATTAATGTATAATCTTTTGGGAACATACAGTTTTAACCAATTATACACACAGACGCATACAACAATAACTCAACTTAACTAGTATCATGCTCCAAACAACTAAGCTAAGTATCCTGAAAAGCCTTATATAAATTGTGTGGAAACAGTAATAATTTGAAGCAAGAATTATTCCTTCCCAGCACATTGGATGTGCCTGAATTTTCACAATCAACATTTGTTTCATAATGTGCCTTTCCATGTAACCATGCACACCTCCCTAGAGTTCCTCCCTGTGGATATTTATGAGACAACAGGTAATAGATGTCTGTGAAATTCATCTGATGGGATTTTCATTGCAAAACTCATTATATAAATTCATTATATACCTCTCCCTGGAGTATGTCATTTTCTACTCTTTTTTATTTAAACATATTGTTTAAAAAAAAAAAAACTCTAATTGAGGAGTGGCTGGAGTGGCTCTGAACTTTAAATTTCTAGGTGAAAAAACCAAAGCCCATAAAAATTGATGGTGATCTAGCACCTCTATTTTCCTGGATAGAGCTTGAGCCCATTATCCGAAGTGAGGTATCATAAGAATGGAAGAATAGGCACCACATGTACTCGCCATCAAATTGGCACTGACTGATCAACACTAAGATGCTTAGTAGTAGTAATATTCTTTGGGAGTTGGGGGCTTGGGGTTGGGTAAACTCACAACTAATGGATGTGGCAAGCATTGTAAGGGGGGAAGGGCATGCCTCAAATCACAGTTTTGATGTGGCAAAGTCATAATATGTAACCAAAATGTTTGTACCCCCGTAATATCCTGAAATAAAAAAAAAAAAGACAAAACCAAAAAACTGTACCAATCAGAAATCATCAGCTAACCCCTAACTGGGGACTTTCCACTCTAACTAATCAAAATTGTCTTCTTTGTCTTGTTTCTGCAAGCACTTTCTAAAAGTTTCCCCTCTTTCCCCTCCACTTGTGGTCTGGAGCTGCCCAAATTCATGAATTGCTGAATGCTTAAATGAATTCTCTAAAATGTACTTAAGGTTTTTTTCATCAATACCTTTCATCTGAGACTTTTTCTCACTCAGCTCCAAAATTTCTAAACAAAAAAGGCACTTCCCAAAAATAAGAAGTATTAAACACTTACCTTGAACATGAGTGACCTTACGGTCCATGAATGCAGAATGGATTGATTTGTAAAACTCAGATGATGCTATGAGTCATTTGTTTAAAAATACAAGAGAGGGCCTGCTTAGTGACCAAAACAATCAGTAAAACATGAGCAGTGGCTGACAGAATCCCCATATCACACCACAGATATTAATGAGATATCTTTACAGACTTGCCCTGCCCTGTTTGCCTGGGATGCACCATGAGTGTTGTTGGCCAGCTACAGTCAACTGGAGATATTCTCCAAGCCAAGAGCAGCCATCCTGAGGTGGAGAGGCCTGTGTAGGGTGTGAGGAGGCAGCTGTGTCTGTCAGATTCAATCTCTGCTTCAGTGACACCCAGATCCCAGTATGCCCTTCCCAGAGAGCTCAGCCATCTCAACATTGGCAGGGGGCCAGAGACAGGGTGACTCATGGAGTTGCTAAATCTCCAACTGAGATTTTACCACCTGGTTCCTGGCAGTTGTAAACTGCTGAGTTGCCAATAGATAGGTTGTGATCCTGCGCAGCAGTGAGGCCCAGCTGCAGGCTAGGGAAACAAGCATGGGAACAGAGCCAGGAACCGGAGAAGAGGTAGGTTCTGGGCTTGTCCTCCATGGTTCCTACAGCCAGGTTGCTCAGTATGGGTGCCCATAGGTCACATTGATTTACAGAATCACTTTTTAACATGTACCAAGCACCCTACTAGATACTCAAGTACAAAGATGAAAGAGTGACAGTTTCATTCACTTCATCTCACAATAAAGGGTTTACATAGCTCTGTAAAAGTTTTGTAATAGGTAACTTTTCCTAATACTAATTACCATTATAACGGGATTGTGGTCAGAAAAAAATTCATTAAAAAGATTTGCATTAAGCCCTGTGCTAAAGGGTAAAACTGAAGAACTAGAGCAAAGAGACTACTTCAAATGGTTGAAGTAAAGTTACTGAAGAATAATTTTTAAAAGGTCAAATTGTGACTTTTGTAAAGTGTAAAATAGATACATGTAGAAGATTTTACTTAACTCATTTTTTTCTCATTCATTACTTAAGGAATCCATAAGATGTAAAAGACAATTTTTTTTTCATTTTATGTGAAAAATATTTTTTCTTTACATAAAAATAGGTACATATATGGACATTAAAGAATGCTGAAGCAAATTTGCCAACAGACACAAGCTGATGTCTTCAGCAGGCTGGATGTCAATTTCATTGGCATCACACAAAACCATTTGCTTTTTTATGAACAGGAACCACTTACATCACCATCATCTCTCCACAGATTATCTCCACAGTGTTGCAATATAGTTAAAGACAATAAAAGACATACATCCTTAGAGAGTCGCATAACCCCAGCAGGATTCTTTAGATAATGCTCAATATGCCTTCGTAGAGGTACCCAGTAATCATTTCTCCCATCTTAAAAACTTCTACCTGACAACTTGAGCAAAAGTAAAAAGTAAATGTAATATATTTGATTTAGAGACACCTATCTAAGATGCTCAATTTTTTGTCATCTGAATTTTTAAAATTTGCTACCTGTGATACAATATTCTTGGTATATTAAACTTGAAAGTGTTAAAACAATATTTTAATGTTATAATTCCTAGCCTTTCAATAGTTATGTAAAGAAACTATTGAAGAATCCGCATCGGTGAAGAATGGGAGACTTTTCAATATTCTGTAAATTCTGTAATGCATACGGCGATCCTGCCAAGTCTATTGCATAAGAATAGCCCTGCTCACTTCTTTAGCTGAAATAAGTAAGAACAAAGAGAAGAAAAAGCAAAGCAAAACAAACAAGCAATAACACTGGGCAACGAAGAAAATGTTTGTCACAAAGTCCATGCACTTTATTCTAAAGAGATAAATGGGGTCTAACATGAAATAAATTAAGAAAGTCAATTTCCCTTGTCATAACACTAAAAACAGAAAATACACTAACAGCAAGAGTGTAAAGAAATAAATAGAAAAAAAAAAGTACCAATTTGAACTCTTAAAGGGACCAATTTTATGTAATAGCTACAGTGCTATTACATCTCTGTAGGGCTGTAGAGTAATAAAGTAGCACCTGTTAAAACATAGCACAGTAAGTGATGTTCACGGCAATGCCTTTGCATCATGAATAAAGACTCAAATCATTCCAAAACGTTTTCATCATGAAGACAAATATAGTACATATTTTTGGAAGAATTCTGCTAAAAAAGATTCAGGGACCGTCCATGTCAATGAAATTTCTAGCTCTACATTGGTGTTGGGAATGTCAGATATCCCTTCTGAGGATAAAAGTTGTTTCATTTGGCCCCTCCTACAGAAAAGAAAGAGGCACAACACCTAGTGGACCTCTTTCGATTTTGGAGGCAGCATATTCATTTGAGTTTGTTACATCAGTCTCTATGCCAAGTAACCCAAAAAGCTGCTAGTTTTTAGTGGGGTCCAGGGTAAGAGAAGGCTCTGCAACAGATCCAGGCTGCAGTGCAAGCTGCTCTGCCATATGATCCAGCATATCCAACGGTACTTGATGTGTCAGTGGCAAATAGGGAGGCAGTTTGAAGCCTTTGGCAGGTGCTTATACGTGAATCACAGTTGTCATCTTTAAGATTTTGGACTGAAGCCCTTTCATCATCCACAGATAACTACTCTGCTTTTGAGAAACAACTCTTGGCTTACCATTAGCTCTTAGTAGAAACTGAACTCTCGATAATGGGCCACAAGGTTCCCATGTGTCCTGAGCTGCCTATCATGAACTGGTGTTCTCTGACCCACCAAACCATAAAGTTGGGCATGCCCAGCACATTCCATCAACCAAAGGAAGTGGGATATACATGATTAAGGGAAGATCATTTTTATTTTCTCAGGCAATGTAGGGTCAATTCCCATTCCCTCTGTGAGTGGGGAGGCCACTTTTGCTGGAGCTGTGGAGGACAATTCTGCTGGAGGTGAGGAGATCTCTCCACTGACAAAAAACGCTCATCAGAATTTAGGATCTCAATGTCTCTCACTTCATCAGGATCTTCCCATATGTCCCCATCTCAGCTTACAGGACTCCACTCTTTCTCAGTCAATGCCACCGTCACTTTAATAGTAGACATCTTGCAAGCATGGGAGTTCAATCGTTATTATAATCCAGCTAATTATAGGATGAGATTTTGCATTTGATTTGCAACAATTTTAGCCCTGTGGCTATGGGAGAGTAGTTCTTCCTTCAGGGTGCACTAAGAAGCTCTCAAGTCATTTATGCAGTGCTTAAGCTGAGAGTTGAAATCCCTGAGCCCATCTTTTTCTTCCATCACTTTGTCCAGTGACATCAGGAGCAACCAACCAATGTTGTTATATTCCTCAGTTTTCCAAAAATGTTTGAAAGTATTATGTACAGAGTCACTTAGCTCTTTGCTTCTGATAAGTGGTTGAATAGGATCATCTAATGCACATATTTTATGTATCTCTATAAACAGTTTGTGCCATGAACTATCAGTATTCTCTTTGCTCCTGAAATTAGCATCTTTAAATCTAATCACCTTAGGGAGCCAATTCCAGAAACCTCAGAACCAATTTAGAAATCTCATTCTTAAAATGCTGTTCCTCTATAACCACTCTTGGTACCAAAATCTGTATTAGTCAGGGTTCTCCAGAGAAACAGAACTGATAGGAGACAGGTGATACAAGTAGATAGATAGATACATACATACATACATAGACTTATTATAGAAATTGGCTTAAGTAGTTATGGAGGCCAATAAATCCCACAATCTGCTGTTTACAACCTAAGAACCAGGAAATCCAGTGGTGGAAGTCAGGTCAAGTCCTAAGGCCTGAGAACTGGGTATAGAAAAAGAGGTCTGAGGGCTAATAGTTCAAGTTCTAGATAGAGTCTGAAGACCTGAGAACTGGGAACACCAATTACCAAGGAGAAGATAGATGTCCCAGCTCAAAAAGAGAGAGAAAATTAGTCTTTCCTTCATCTTTTTGTTCTTTTCAGGGCCTCAATAGATTTATGGTGCCCACTCACAGTAGTGAGGGTGATCTTCACTCTGTCTACCCATTCAAATGCTAACCTCTTCTGCTAACCTCTTCACAGACATACCCAGAAACAATGTTTTACAGCTATCTTGGCATTCCTCAGTTAATCAAGTTAACTCATAAAATTAATCATTAAATGGTAAATAGAATTTAAAGTATTTAGTAAACAAAGGCACAGAAAAGCAAAGCAGGTAGCTCAAGCGTGCACTGCCAGTGTCAATGTGAATCCAGGAGTTGCTCTTCCCACTATGACAGGGCGTGGTGGACCTTTCTGTCAGGTGTATTCTCTACTTAAACAACTCCTAAATGAGACTCCCCACCCCCCAGCTGTCCACAGCTGCTCCTCAGCTTGTGGCAAACTGGAAAATACAAATATTGCCTTAAAGACATTCAAGTTCAGTTTTTAAATAAATGAAAAAGAAACACATACTGTCTTAACAAAGCATTGTCTCCTGGGCTTATTCAGTGTAAGTTTGCCAATTCATGACCCTGAGAGTGGAAGGTAAAAGACCATTTGGGAGAGAATTTAAGAGACAGAGAGAAGCCGACTCACAGAGCATAGCCTGGTTGCTCTAATGGCAGGCAATTAAAATAAATATTCATTAATTTCTGAGGCTATGGTCTCTAGAGCTGTCTTGAATTCTAAAGACCCTTCTGGTTCCAAACTCCAATAAAAAAATATGGACTAGTTCAGTTTTTTCAATTACACACACACACACACAAAATCTCCCACAATAAACCCTCATTACATGAGGCTGTGTGCAAGCCCATTCTCTGCAACCTAGTGAACCTAACAAAAACCATCACATTCTCATTTACCTTGAATTTTCTACATTTATTTTTCCAACATTTTATTCCAACTTGTGCTAAGGCTGTACTATGCTATGCTGTGGTGATTAATGAAACATGAAAGCTGCTCATGCAGAAGTAAAAAAATATAAAAAATAAACATAAAGTCATGGTTGATCTTTCTATTAACTAACAGGAATAAGATATTCAGTATGAAACAAATTTTAAAGTACCAAATTTATTCAATGTATTAAACTATTGCTTTTAGAGAGATTTCTAAATGATCTGTTTTAGGGTACTGTGCATTCTTTCAACACTGGAATAATGATGCTATAAACTATTCTGGCTCTTTGAAAAATAGGACTCTGTATGCTATGATTCCTTTTAGAGATACTCTTAAGAACAATACAGTGGTGTGTCACTCTAAAAGTAAAAATAGTCATATTTTAGAATCTTAGAACTAAAATGTAAATAAGGGGTAAAAATTGTTCACTTTTTTAGCCTTGTTCTGACTTGTAAATCAAAACATCTACAGTAGTGATTCTGCTTGAAAATAATGAATAACAAGTCTGGAAACCTCAGAAGCCAGATCAAAGTCTGAGAGACCTCAACACGAGGGACTGGCTTTAGGTAAAAGTTCACTGTTATAAATAAAACATGATACTGTAATCCTAGCACTCTGGGAGGCCGAGGTGGGCGGATTGTTTGAGCTCAGGAGTTCGAGACCAGCCTGAGCAAGAGCGAGACTCCGTCTCTACCAAAAATAGAAAGAAATTAATTGGACAGCTAAAAATATATAGAAAAAATTAGCCAGACATGGTGGCACATGCCTGTAG
>CAUYSK010112857.1:0-53653 GCA_963575035.1 Avahi laniger | reverse complement strand
AAGGAAAAAGTCATTAGGCCGGGCGCGGTGGCTCAGGCCTGTAATCCTAGCTCTCTGGGAGGCCGAGGTGGGCGGATTGTTTGAGCTCAGGAGTTCGAAACCAGCCTGAGCAAGAGCGAGACCCCGTCTCTACCAAAAATAAAAAAAAAGAAATTAATCGGACAACTAAAAATACATAGAAAAAATTAGCCGGGCATGGTGGCGCATGCCTATAGTCCCAGCTACTCAGGAGGCTGAGGCAGGAGAATCGCTTGAGCCCAGGAGTTTGAGGTTGCTGTGAGCTAGGCTGACGCCACGACACTCACTCTAGCCCGGGCAACAGAGTGAGACTCTGTCTCAAAAAAAAAAAAATATGTCATGAACATCATTTACTCTATGCCATCAAATATTCAACTATTGCATTTTTTTGTGCCCTTGATCACAATTTATCCAGCCCCTGGTGTTGGCCATTTAGGTTGCTTCTGATTAGTCAATATTGCAAATATCCTTCAGGATCACTTTGCAAAAGGGCCTGTGGGGTGGAAAGCGTTGTTAGAATGCAGTAAGTCTATCCTGTGACCATAATTTATGTTTCTCTGACATGCAGACTCCATTCATCTCCTCCTAAGACCACTAATATCCCCATTCCATTAAGGCACAGCCTTGAGGCTCAGCCTCAAGGTTTCAGATCTTGTCACCTAAATCTACAGGAGAATCCTTGGTGCAGTTCCTCCAATGTAGTTCTTCAGATGAAGAGTCCTGTGAACCAAAAAGACAATCCATCTGCCCTCCACACACTCAACATAAAGCAGAGACAAGCACAGGGTGACTGAGGAGGCTCATGGTAGTCACTGGTCCATAGCAATTTTGAAATACAACGTGCATGTTACCAATGCTCCCTGCTTTGTGGGCAGAGAATGCAGATATTGATGAGGGTCCATTTCTGCTTCTGGGAATCCTTCTCAATAGCTTTGGCTCTGCTTCCTGGACTCTGATTTTTTTTTTCCTTTCTATTAGAAATGATCTATTTTTACAGTAGATCTCTAGGCTCCCTCCTTATTCACAGAATTTGGGAGCTCAGAGGTCTCTTTCATTTTAATACATCTGTCTCTTTAGTTCAAGCTGGCGTTACTCCCATTAGCATAGTTCTCTTTAAAATCACAGGTTTTTGTGAATTTTGGGGGAAGTTTCACAGTCCTAGAGAAAAAACATACATGTCTCTACAAGAAAGATGTCTCTCTATTTTGGGTTGTAGTCAAGATCTTATATCACAACATTCCTAATATTCTTCTAAGTCTTTTTGTCTAGCTGCTGGAATCTGGAAGGGATTTCCTTATGTTTTTCTGAGACCTTAACAAAGACTGTTACAACCATGTTCTTTACTTGATCTTGAGCCTGGGGCCATGTTTCAGTGGCATTGCCCTAGATTTGATCTTTTCCCTCAGGTTTTTATTTACTCTGAGGCTCTTTTACTCCATGGAAAAGTTTAAAATAGAAACAATTTTATTTTCTAAACCTACAAATCCTAGGTTGAGAATATTTCCTTTAAATTCTGCTGGCATGTTGAACACTTCCTGCTTTAGACCGTCCCCCATCCTATGCTTTATCATGGGCAGCGATACAAAGTCAGTCAACACTGTCAACATTCCTCTGGAAATCTCCTTAGCTAGACCCACCCATTTAGTGAGTACATTTTTCTATTTTACACCTTCCTATAGGTCAGGTATTGCCAAATATCATGCCACTACATAACGCAGTATCCTTTTCTCAAACCTCCAATAACAATTTTCTTACTGCCTTTCAAGCCTCTATTAAGAGTCTCCTCACTGCCCTTCAGCCTCTGCTTGTTACCGTATCAAAGCCAAAGCCACAGCAGGCCTCCTTGTGGTGTACTGGCTTCCTCACGGCATGGAGGCTGGGTTCCAAAAGGCAGGATTCCAAGAGGTGGAAGCCGACAATCTTTGGAGACATGGTCTTGATGTCATATATCTCTCTCCTGTCACATTCTCCTTAGGTCATAGGGCAAACCCAGATTTGAGGAAAGGGAGCACAGATTCCCCCTCTTCGTGAAGGAATGGCAAGATGGCAGTAAGATGGGAGACATTGCTGCCGCCATCTTTGGAACCACAGCCCGCCTCATTCGTAAAACACATACCATGTCCTAGGCTTGGCCCTAAGCACACTCCGTGTAATGATAAGCCATTTAATTCTCAAACCCCTGTGAGATAGGTTAATATTATCTTCCTTTTACAAGTGAGGAAATAGAGGCACAGAGAAAATAATTAATATGACGAAGTTCCCAGAGCTGGTAAACTGCAGAGGTGGGGTTTGAACTTGGGCAAATCTGACTTCTGAGCTTGTGTGCTTAACTTCTACTCCATTCTGTCCATCTTGACAGGACATTTCCTCCCTAGGAGGTCAGCTCTCCCAGGGGGGAAGAAACTATCCTTTTCTAAGGAGAACATGCCTCCTATCATACTGTATTAGTTTAATTATTTACTCATTCAAATATTTATTGAAAGCCTGCTAAGTACCAGGCCCTGTTTTGGACATTTGACATATAATGATGAATAAGTCAGAAATTATTCCCTCTTTCAAGCAGCTTATCATACATATTAGGAAAATAGCTATTATAAATTTTAAATAATTGCTGTTATGGTTTTTCTAAAGACTTCAAAAAAGCAATAAAATGTGCCACTATGAGAGCTTTAAATAATAGAGTGATTTGGGATTTGGCCCAGGGTCTAAGAAGTTTAAACATTTAACATTTAAAATAATGATTTAAAAGATTGTACAAATGCCATGCCCTTTCTCCCTCAGCAAATGTCTCTCTCTCCAAACCTTCAGGTGTTACTTGCCCAGTCAGAGAAGAAATCTAGGTGCCTGTCCAGGCTAAGCTTCCTTGACAGCTGGCGGAGAAAGCTGTGCCTACTCTCTCGGCCAAGGGCAGGGTGTCCACTGGCTCTTGGCAGTGAGTGGGAGGTGCCGTCTTCATCCACTTCTTCTCATGACATTAAGTCTCCATTTCTTCCTGATTGTCCTTCATATCAGTTGCTTCCTTCATATAAATTGCTTGTGACTGTGCTGACAGGTAGATTGAATTAAGCTTGAAGATCCACAGAATTCTTCCTGGGGGAAGTGACATTTAAGAGAAAGATGAGAAACTTTATGAATCTGGTGGGCATCCACGCATAAGTGCCATGCCAATGGGCTCTCTTTGGTGCTGATTTTAGTAAATGTGGGTGAAGTAGAGGTGATTTTAGTATAAGCTCTGTTGTCAGAGACCTGACTTGAATCCCCTTCCTGAACACACTTGCAGTGCGGCAATAACTAAATTACTCAACCTCTCTGAATTTCGTTTCCTCTTATGTAAAATAGGAAACCATTGAGAATTATTGTAAAAGTCAGATAGGATGACATTAATCACTGTGCTTGGCACAACAAGAGAGCTCAGTGTTGGTAGTCTATTATTAGATTATTAGAAATCTTGTTTGGGTCAGGAGAGAGGGAGGCTGGTGCGGAGAGAAACAAGCCTGTGTTTACCTACTCTGATAGGCACTGTGCAGAAAGAGTTAACTCAGCAGGCCTGGGTTGCCCAAACCTGGCACATTTCAAAGGCCTTCAGGACTGGCTATTGACCTGCCCCTGGTCTTTGAGCCCATGGAATACCCTGCCTCATAAGAGTGTCTTTGCATGCCTGAGATATTGAACATGTCAGATTGCTTATGCTACAACGTGATTTACAGTGAATGATCATTTTGTGTGCCTGGACTTTGGACCATACTTTATCAATTTGATACCATGCTGGGGGTGGGGGCCAGGTATTGAGTAGCAAAGGCCAATCATGTGGGTGCTTCATGCCTACATAACTGGTCCCCCATAAAAACCCTGGACACCAAGGCTCAGGTGAGCTTCCTTGGTTGGCAAAGCTTCACAGGTGTTGTCACTATTATTGCTGGGAAGATTACGTTCTCTCCATGTGACTCAACTGAGAGAGGAGAACTAGAAGCTCACATCTGATTTTTCCTAGACTCTGGCCTATGTGTATTTTTCTTCTGCTCATTTTAATGTGTATCCTTTCACTGTAATAAACCATAACTGTGAATATAATGGCTTTTCTGAGTTCCACGAGTCCTTAGTGAGCCCTTAAACCTGAGGGTAGTCCTAGCTTTCCCCAGTACAGGTACTGTGCTGGGTGCTTTATTCATGCTATCTTATTTTAGTCTTTGTCACTGTTAAGCAATTAAACTGATAATTACAGAGGTTATATTCCAAGATGATGCTGTGAGGCAGATTCACACGTCCAGTAAGTGTTCAGCCAGAGTTTAAACCCAGGACTGCTGGATTTCAGAAAAACAGATGTTACTTGGGCCAGTAATTCCCAAATAGACCAAGTACACACAGGGGACAAGTGCACTGTGCCCAGTCATAATTACGTCAATTCTTCTGGCCGGATCATGTCATCTTTCTGTTAGAAGAAAACTCTAGGTATGAGAAGAAGGCAGAGACGAGTGGACAGTGTATCAGAAATAAGACAACTTTCTTCCCCTCAGTCAGCAATTGCCGAATTATCTACAAATTCTTTCAGGGAACTAAAGGAGGTGCACATCAGAAAGCAAGTGTCCTTCACAGACCAGCATAGCTAAAGACAAGAAAGCAAAACAGACTGAGTATCAAGGAATCTCTTGCTGACTCTTTTCTATATTTTCTATTAAAATATTTTTCAAGTGACAAAGCATATCTGTGTGCACTGATGCAGAAATGCCTCCAATATAGACTATTAGGAGGTAACAGAAATCTCCTAATAGAATGTGTAGAATGATGTATAGCATGCAGTAGTATGTAGAATTTGTATGACAAAGCCAATACAGATACACCTACACACATATACTTAGTATCTTTTATGTTTTATATGGATGACATACACATTATCTATTTTGCCTAGGTATGTATCTATATATCCACGTCTCTCTCTCTCTCTCTCTCTCTGTTTCTATCATAGATATGTTTGCCTGTGTGTGGAAGGAAACACAAAGAACCAGGTGGAACCATTGCCTCTGGGAAGGGGAACTGAGGTGTCGGGGCTGTATTAGTTTTCTGTTGCTGCTGTAACAGATAACCACACACTCAGTAGTTTAAAACGATACACATTACCTTACAGTTCTGGATGTCAGGGGTCTTAAAAAGGGTCGACAGGGCCACATTCCTCTTGGAGGCTTGAGGGGATGACCCATTTCCTTGGCTTCCCAGCTTCTAGAAGCTGCCCACTTCCTTCACTGATGGCCCCACATCACTGCAACCTGTTTCTGTCCTTACATTCTCCTTCTCTCCCTCTGGCCCTCCCTCCCCCTCTGTAAAGGACCCTTCTGATTACCCTGGACCCACTCGATAATCCAGGACGATTTCCCCATCCCAGAGTCCTTAGATTAATCACAACAGCAAAGTCCCTTTTGTCATTCCAGGGAGCACAGTCACAGCTTGCAGGGATTAGGACTTGGACATCTCTGGGGACTGTTTTTCTGCCTCCCACAGGGTAGAACAAAACTTCATCATCACTGGATACAAGTGTACTTTTAAAATGTTTTATCATGTGCAGTATTACCTATCCAAAATTTAAAGTTACATTTACATTTGGTAGGGAAATTCCCATAAATGATTTTAAAAACCAAGCATCGTTACTATTAATATATAGGCTAAATATAACTGATGCAGCCCACCTCTCCTCCTCAGAAACAGCCTTTTACTAATTTCTTGTGTATTCTGCATTTTCTGGAGAGGAAAGGTGGGGGGTGGGGAGGATACAGCCCTGAGTAGGAGTGGGCATGGGGTGGGCTGCCGTAAAGCTTCTGCCTGGATCGAGACCTCCTTCTGGTTCCCTTTGGGGGCCCAAACCTTTCACACATTCAGCAAATGTATAATGGATTTTCCCTGACTGTGGGCCAAGCATCATGTTGGATCCAGGAGTGCAAACCAGGTTGTGCCTTCAGGTGGCCTCAGATCTGGGGGCAGGGGGCAGTACCAATGCAGTGATGGCTAATCTGGAGGGTGTGTGGCCTTCACAGGTACGGTCCCACCTGCACCTCAGCCAGGCTGCACCTCCGGCCCCTCTCTGTGTAGCTGGGCCCTGGGGGCAGGGGTGAGGAAGGAGAGAGCTGCTTGGCTCCTAGCCCCAGGAACACATCGTATGTCTTCTAGGAGGGCATCTGCCTTTCTGCTGTGTATTTACACCTGGGCTAGTGTTCTAAGAAAATCCCACGATCAACCGAAGCATGATTTCCCTGGGAACAGGAGGGGCATGAGGCCATCAGCACGTCTGATATAGGGACCTCCCTGGGCTGTTTTCTAAGCAGCCTATAGCCGCAAGCAGGAAAGCACAGATGATGCACAGCTTTCTGACATTCTCTCCCTTCCTCCGGGGAACGGGGGCTTGGGTGATTCATCTTAGTGCCTCGCATCGGGCCCCAGGCCGAGGGCCTCTGAGGGAAGGAGGATCCCCCAGGGCAGTGAATGGTGGTTGTCGGATGGTTACCCTTGGGCTGCTACCATGCACTGGGACTTTCAGAGGCTTATTTTTTTCTTTCTTTTATCTGGCTGTACACTTTGGATCTTTAAAAGCCCTAACTATTTCAAACACCCATATAAGCCATAAGCCACAAAGGTCAGTACATTTCAGACCAAAAAAAAAAAGGCAAGGGAGAGAAAGAGAAATGCACAGAGACTGAGATGCAGACATCCAAGAGACCCATGCCCCCAAGCAACAGCAAAAAAGACCTGTCCCTGAGAGACAGAAATCCAGAGGTGTAGAGATGGACACATACCTGAGAGGACTGGAATTGTCAGAAAACGCTGTAGTCAATAGACAGAGACCCAGATACACAGAGGCTCAGCAACACTGCTGTGCTGAGGTGCTCCAAGAGATGAGCAGGCACCTGAAAGATGCAATGTTCCTTAAAACTGACCAGATCCCAGGCTGCAGAGTCACTGTGTCCTCGTAACAAGAAAGAACTTTCCAGAATGGGGATATCTCCCCACTTGTCCCTCTAAGAAGTCAGAATTCCCACTTGCAGACCCTGGCAAGCAAGTAGTATTAACTATACACAAAGATAAGAAAGATATATAGACAAGATACATAGACAAGAAAAACGTATACAAGACAGAGACGCGCGCAGGAAATGGAAGGCTGTGTATTCACAGAACCAATTTTTATGGGAAAGCTTTCCTTCCCTCAGTCACTTAACAAAGAAGGGATTCCAGAACTGCAATGACAAAGGCATAGACTAGCAAAGCAAAATCCTAATCTGTCAACCTTTTTTGTTTTATAGCTGAAAAAAACAAAGTATACAAAGGCAAAGTAACCCAATCATGTCAAAAATACAGTACAGAAGCCTTGGTGGGAGGCAGACAACTTCTGCCATGTCTTAGGGTCTCAGATGGAAGGGATTTTGTGTCTCCGTTGAAACAGCATCTTACTCTGCCGTGGAAAACAAAGCTGGGTGCCAGAATTCAAGCATCATTATCAAGTGAATTGGGAACTATAAATGGCACTTTTAAAGGTGATCATCATAATTTCTCTCTTTTTGATGGAGCATAAAGGAGGCTCCCCATCTAACACTCCTACAAGATCTTGGCACAAAAGGCAAGAACATAGTACAACTTTGGTTCCTCGCCGGCATTTAAAAGCCCTCATTTGGGAGTAGGATTTATTAAATATTGTAATCAGTTCAATGTTGCCTGTTGAAATATTTGCCATAATGGGCTTGTTAAATTTAGATTATATTAAAAAGAGAGAGAAAGAAAGACATTCCCCTGTTTCTAAACTCTTGGGCTGCCCAAATCCTGACTGGGTATGTGTTGGAGAAATAGTTTGCAGCCGTGATAATTACCCAGACTGTGGGAGGAAGGGGATGATATTTCAAGATGATACCGGAGGATGTTTTGTTTGGTAAACACACTCTTCACATCAAAACCTCTTTATTTTGGAAACAGCATCATAAACCTTCCTTCCTTCTTCTTTTCTTCTTCCCTTCCTTCTTTTCCTGAATGGTATTTTAAATTAACTTTAATTACATGAGTAACACAGGATATTTGTCTCTGTTTGGTGTTGCCATAACAGAATGCCTGAGGCTAGGTAATTTACAAAGAAGAAAGGTGTATTTGGCTCAGGATGCTGGTGGCTGGAAGGTTCAAGACTGGGCAGCTGCCTCTGGTGAGGGTCTTAGGCTTCTCGCACTCATGGTGGGAAGCAGATGTGGAAGGGGAGTGGGCATGTACAAAGAGATCACCTGGCAAGACAGGAAGCAAGAGGCAGAAACCAAGGAAGAGAGAGTCTTTTTAACAATCTACTCTTGTGGGAATGAATTCATTCCCAAGAGAGGGGGAACTCACTCACCCCGCAGTGAGGGCATTAACCTATTCACGAAGGGTATGAACACCTGCCACGAGGCCCACCTCCCAACACTGTCACGTTGGTGATCAAATTTCAACATGACTTTTGGTGGGGACAAACCATATCCAAACCATAACAATATCAATAGCTACCATTTATCAATGGCTTACTATGTGCTAGGCATTGTTCTAAGCATTAACCTGCATTGACACTTTAAATCCTCTCAATGCCCTTGGAGGTGGTATTATTATTAATGGAGCATACAGAGATTAAGCAATGGTCCCAAGGACACACAGCTAGCAAATGGCCAGGATTCAAACTCAGTTGTCTAGCCCTAAAGATCACGTACCTACTTGACTGCTATGTTACATTGCACAGATGTTCTTTCTCCTGTAGAACTAGAGTTTTTCCACATA
Organism: Avahi laniger; assembly: GCA_963575035.1. Classification (NCBI taxonomy): domain Eukaryota; kingdom Metazoa; phylum Chordata; class Mammalia; order Primates; family Indriidae; genus Avahi; species Avahi laniger. Next base: position 44,872 of record CAUYSK010112857.1, on the reverse strand, counting down.
AAATTAAAACTCCTCTGATCAACCTAATCCCTGTCTCCTTTTCCCTGTGCCCAAAGTTAGCCATTACAGCTTGGGAAGGAAGGATTCATCACACATCACATGTATGAAAATAAATAGAATCATTGTGTGTCTTACATCAGTGGCATCATTCTGGTAATTATTTTTTTCATTCAAAAATATTCCATTCTACACCTATATAATATTCTATTCTAGTTTATTTAGCTATTCACTTTTTGACAGATAGTTAAGTTTTATCTATTTTTAACTTTTCATTAAAGTAAACGATGCTGCAGCATCTATGCAAGTGTGTCTTTAGGGAAGACAACAAAAATGGAATTACTTAGCTAATTTTTGTTTTTAACAGATATTTCCAATTTAATGTTCATAATAGAAGTACCTGAAAGTTGTTATTTCTTCAGTCTCTGTATCATTTTTTGTAATTCAACTTAAAAAAAAATCAAAAATGCCTGCCAGACTTATGGGCAAAAAAAAAATGAGTGCTTCTCTTTAGCCTCCTGTAAGAGTCACCTACCTTGGCCCCTGGGTTTGCAGTTTTCAGTTCCACCCAGCTGGGCCTATTAAAGGTCAAGTTCAGATTTTCCTTGGTTCTCAGGCAAATTTAGATAAAATAGGAAGCTAATGTCTGTTCTCCATGTTGAGACTGGCAAAATCAGAGGCCAAGTTGCAGCTGTTGAGATTTCTAGGCTATGAGATCCCCTCCCCCCAAAGAAAATTAAAACTTTACCCCTGTTGGCCTGTTCATTAATTCAATATCCAGCCCTTGATTTGACAAATAATTAATGAGAATTTTCTATGTGCAGACACGGTGCCAGGTGCTGGAGACACTAGGATGAGCAAGATAAATGCTGTCCCCATCCTCACAGAGTTTCATACACCTGAAAACTGGATATATCCAGTTCATGGAATCAAACGTCCACTTTGGTCTGTTCTACTTTGTACTGTTACCTGCCGACCTCCCACGAGCTTCACCTTGAGTTCATGGCCGTGTTTGTGGCCCTGTTGCTCTGCAAAGCACCCAGTTCCCATCTCTGAGGGTTGGATGCTACCTCCAATCACAACCTCTATTGTGAGACTTGTACAAGACATATATGAATATTTTAGAAATACTCAAAGTCCTTATTATTGTGCCTGATCTGTTAAAATAGTTCAAGATAGACTGGTCCTAAACCTTGAAATGAAATATCCATCCTTTCTGCCAGGAGACAATTCTTCATGAGTCTCTTGCATTTTTGCATATCCTGAGAGTAGACAGACAGACTGACTTTGTTCTGGATGGTCTGTTCAAGGATGTTTGTATAGTGATTAGTCTTGAAAGACAGAAACAGTGTCTCCCTCCAGAGCACAGGTCTTGGAAAACAGAGATGGTGTGGTATAATGAAATATATATTTGGTCATTATCTCTGGTTCCTGACAAAGAGCTTCTAAAACATTTGGAATTTCCTGTGTGATGTGGGCTTCTTTTGTTATTTATAACAGGGCTCTTTCAGCCATACTTCAGTTTATGCTAATGAGGTGACTCTAGGTGGGCCCCCTAGACAGCTTAAGAATGGGAGCTGATTACCAGAGGAACAAGCCATGTGATTAGAGGATTGGAATTCCTCCAGGGAGGGGAGAGGAACTGGAGATCGAGTTTAAGCATCAATGTCCAATGACTTGATCAATTCTGCCTGCATAATGGAACCTCCATAAAAACCCCTAACCAAAGGGTTTGGGGAGCATCTGAAGTGGGCAATAATCTTATGCAATGCAGTCCTTAACTTGTGGGGTTTGTGCTAACTACAGATAGTGTCAGAAATGAGTCGAATTTTTGGACATCCAATTGGTGTCAGAAAATAAGAGAAATGGAGAATTGGTCAGAAGATATCCAGAAAGATCCTGAGGGGTAGCCTCCCCCTGGAACAATGAGTAGATATGCTTACTGCTTGTTATAAAAGATTCGGATTTCCTGAGCTCAGGGTTCCTCTCCTATAACGTACTCTCCTGCATGTGCAAATGCCACTTGGCTCTCTCTGCATCATCCTATGGAAGACAGAGAGAGAACACCATATGCTGGTGCTCGGATTACTGCTATTGCCGTGCGTAATGCACTTCCCTTCATTTCTGTGTCTTCTTCCAGCAACAATGAAACTCTGGCAGGTTAACTGGCCAGCTTGCAGATGGGGAAATATCTCAGACATTTCACAGTTTTTGATATATTTATTTAATCCCTTCAATAAAATACTTATTGACTATCTACTGTATCTCAGATCCTAGGAACACAGAGATAAACCAGATAGGCAGGTCCCTGCTCTTGTGGAGCTTCCACATAGTGAAGAAGGCACATAAAAGAGAGGCATTTATAGACTGTAGAATGTTTTAAGAAGGGAATAAATGATGTGCAACAGTAGAGACCAACAGGTATACTAGGATAGGGTGGTGAGATAGAGCCTGTCTGCAGAGGTGACCATGTAGATGAGAATCAAGGGACGAGATGGTGCCAGTCGTTCAAATGCTCAGAGAAACACAAGTGCAGAGGCTCAGTACTTTCCGTGAACTGAAAGGTGACACAAGTGACCCCAGTGGAGTAAGACAAGTGAGAGTGGCATGCAGTGAAGTCAGAGAAGCAGCAGAAAATACAGGTCTTTGAGATCACAGTATGCAAGCTGTATTTTGTTCAAAGTGAAAATGAAAATCATAGAAGAACTGGAGTGGTAGGGAGTAGGGAGAGACAGGATCTGATTTACATCTCATAACAATCCCTCTGACAGCCAGGTGAAGAAAGGAACAAGGATGTCTCTCCTAGGACCCTGTGTCTGGACCACTCAATGCCTTCGCTAAGGCCAGTCGTCACTTTCCCTCCTCCCATTTCCCTGCTCTGTGGGTGTTTCTGACCAGCGTTGGCTGGCTCTCACCTTCTCACTGCCCCTGGGTTGCCGAGCAACCCACAATGCCTCTCGCCTCAGTGCGCAGGGGACAATGGATTCCCAGCTTAGGGCTTCAGAAGGGCAAAGAGTGAATCCACAAGCAGAAATGTGGGCAGCCCCTGAGAATGTGCCATTGTTCAATGGGGGAAAAAAAAGACATGCAGCAGACAAAAAGAAAGTAGACCTTTTGTCCAGGAGGAATCACAAAACCACCCACAAGAATACTAGCCCAAAGAGCGGAAATCAACATCACAGCCATGTCTGATGGAACAAGACAGTGGGACATATTGCGAACAGAATGTGACAACGGAATGTCTACCAAGAAAAAATGGTCTACAAGATGGTGGCATACACAGAGGATGAAGAGATGTTATGTCGCTAAGTGAGAAGGACAAATTGCAAAGTACTGTGTATAGTATGATCATTTGGAGCAAACATTGATGATTTAAAAATCGTCTGTGTGTGTGTCTGCATACATATATCCATGCAGATCAGTGTGAGAGGTTACTTTTTAAACCTTGTTAGAAAGATGACTCTTAACCCTGATGGAATATTAGACTCAACCAGGAAAATTTTTTCCCCATAGCTCCCATGAAGGTTAATACTGGCAGCATTTTTCAATATTTTCTATACAATTTTTATTTTGAAATAATTTTAGATTGCAGCAAAGATTTTTGCAAAGATAATAGAGACCACTCTGTATATCCTTCATAATGTTTCCACTATTGTTAATATCTGGTATTACTACGGTATATTTGTGCAAACTAAGGAACTGACATTGGTACAATATACTATTAACTAACTCTGTCTTTCTATTTTTTTTCCTACTAACATCCTTTGTCTGTTCCAGGATTCAGTTCATGATACCACATTGCTTTTAGTCATTATGTCTCCTTAGTCACCTCTGGTCTGTGACAATTTCTCAGTCTTCTCTTAATTTCCTGACTTCGAAAGTTTTGAAGAGTACTGGTCAGGTATTTTGTCAGATGTCACTCAGTTTGAGTTTGATGTTTACACGTGGTTAGACTGAGGTTATGGATTTGGGGAAGAACAGCAGAGGTGACGTGTACTTTTCATCACATCACATCGGAGGGAATAGGCCACCAACAGTCACTGGTGAAGTTAACCTTGCTCACTTGGTTAAGGTGCTGTCTACTAGGTCTCTCAACTGTTTTAAGTTACTATTTTTCCTTCCCTTTTTCATCATCTATTCTTTAGAAGGGAGTCGCTACGTCCAGCCCACATTCAGAGAACAGGGGCTTAACTCCATCTCCTGAGTGGGAGAGTGTATATATATTTGCGTGTGTGTGTATTAAAAATTAGCAATTCTTCTGTAAGGAAGATTTGTCTCATTTCTCCCACTTATTTGTTTATTCAATTATTTATTTATATCAGTATGAATGTGTTTATTTCTATTATACTTTGGGTTATAATCCAGTACCACATTATTTATTTTGTTTCTCAAATTTTGTTAGCCTTGACCACCAGGATTTCTTTCAGGTTGACTCCTGGGTCCCTCTGGCATGCCCCAGCCTTTCTTTCTTTAGCACTTTCTTACTTTCTGGCACCATAAAATACTCAAATATCACTTTTTTTTTAAATTTCCTGTCCCAGCATTAGTATCAGTCATTTCTCCAAATAGAGTGATATTTAAAAACCAAGATCTGGGCAGAGGCATTCTCGCTGCTATAGGGGTGTCACTGCTTTTGAGACCTCTCAGCAGACCAAGCTAGGAAATACACGTATGCGTACAACCCGTGTACACGCATGTTTATAATTATTTGTGGATCTCTCTCTCTCCCCATCTCTCTCTGTATAAAAATACATAAATATATATAGTTATTGTTTAAATTAAACCTGAATTCACATTGATGTCTCCAACTCTAGTCCAATACCTAGGAGTCATTCTCCCTTTCTCTCGTTGCTTGTTTGTAGTTTCTGACAGTACATAATTGGTCTCCCACTATCTCCCACTCACTTATTTGTCCACCCCCACTGTAGATGTAAAGTACTTTGAGAACTGCTAAAGGCATATACTGTACCCATTAGGTGTGAATAAACCCATCCCCTTCTCCCCCACCCACCTGTCCAACACCTGATGACTGTTACTACCATGTGTGCACATAAGTGTTGATCAGTTAACACCAATTATATTGGTTTCATTCTCAGGCTCTCCATCAGAAGGCAAGGTGAATACAACAGATCCTCTTCCCATGCTATTGGGCTCAGTCCTAGTGAGTAAAGAAGACTTGCCTGTCTCCCAGCAATAAAATACCCTTTGTTTCTTTGTTTTGCTTTGGTTTTTTCATTCTATTTGAGAGGCAAGCCTATGCAGGTATCGATTCTTGAACCAGGGGTGTGGAATGTATTAATTGACTTAGATTGAGCTTGTGTGCCCGTTCCTGAAGCTGGGTCAGAAAGTGGGAGAGGAGAAATATTCTCGAATGAAAACAAGGGCTGGCTTGTTCCACTAGAAGAAGTTGGAATAATTTCTGGGAAGGCAAACAGCAGATATCTACTTCACTAACCTTCTTCCTATAAGGTGTTTGTAGAAAAGTCCTTAGAGATTTAATAGGGGGATGGCCCCCACTTTATAAATGAATGAAACAGGTTTCAAGGGTCTTGAGACAAACAACTACTATAGTTAATAGTAGGGACAGAACACTAATCAAAGTTTAGCTTTCAAGTTTTAGAAGATGGAATCCAAATTTTCCATATTCAACAAGAAAGATGACATTCATACTGGACCCAAAGAAAAGGGAAAATATTTTCTTCACACATTTTGTTTCATACCCAGCGTTTATTTTTAAATCTTACTTGATTGCAAAACAACCACCTGTGGTGCTTGTGAGAAATACAGATTCTTGAGTTATTCTCCCATTGATTAAAACTTACAATGCCTGGGGTACAGCCAAGGAATGTGCGATTCTTATTATTGGGAAAATTGGTAGAATGTTACGTATGCCAGTGGTTCACAGTTCTAGCTGCACGCTAGAATCACCTGAAGAGATTTTAAAGGTCTCAGTGCCTGGTCTTTTAACCCAGATCCCTCAGAACTTCCTGAGGGTAGGACTTGGACCTATTTTTTTTTAAGTTCCCAGGTGATTCCAATGTATATCCCAGTCTGAGTATCCCTGCATTATAGAGCACAGCAGCCGGTTTGGAGGAACTCGATAAGCACAGAAGCTTGGCCCCTGTTCCACTTTAACAAGCCTGAGCCTCTGTATTCTTTATTAGCATTCTAGGTGATCGTTACACAGACCTCAGTTTGAGGAACACTGCTTTAGAGCCTTACCAAAGTGTGGTCTCCAACTGGCAGCATCAACATTATTTGGAAACTTCATAGAGATACAGCATCTCAGGGCCCACCCCAGACCTACTGAATCAGTGATTTGGATGCACATTAAAATTTGAGAATTTGTGCTATAGCCCCACTTTTCTCATTCCTAGTAGCAACATAAACCCCTCAGGGAAGATGTTAAAAAATATCGATGCACAAGCCCCACTGCAAATACTCTGATTAATTGGGTGGGATTTGGGGTGGGATCTCTTTATTAGTAATTTTTGAAAAGGTCTCCATGTGATTCCAACATGCAAGGCAAGACTGAGAACCACTGTTACACGACAAAGAATATGCCATTCAATGCACTCAGGTTAAATCTCAGCTGCAACATTTAGTAGCCCCATGACTTTGGATAAGTTGTATAACCCCATACCTTTAGCCTCCTAATTTGTAAAATAGACACATATCAAAATTACTATTATATTTCTAAGCAAATTTTGCAAATGGAGCTCCTGATGTATTTCCCCACCTTATGTCTCAGTTGCTAGGAAGGACCGTTCTACATGTTGATGTCAAGAAACACCTACAGCCAAACAAAGCTGAGGAAATGAGAAGCTAAAACTAATTTTTTATTAAGCGAAACACTGGCCAAGAGGATTGTACTTTCTATTCCTGGATCCTGCCTGCTCCCTAGTCTAATAACCCCAGGCTTCTAAATGGGATCCCAGGGAGGCTGTTTTCTCTCCCAGATCCTGTAGCTGTTTAAACACCACTTTTTCCTCCTCTAGGTAAATCAAATGGTGCTTCATGCAACAGCGAGTTTGGTTGTCAGCTTAGAGGGAGATGCTGTCCTTCCGCGAACTTTTCCTGAGTCTTCTTCCTCATTAGGTGCGCACAATGATGAGGCTGACTGGAGCAAGCCTAATAGGCGAGGAAAGCTCTTGGCTTTCAAGTTAGATTGTAAATAGGCATGTTTGATTCGGCTGCATTTCTGACCTAATCAGCTGCCAGCGGTCTCTCCGCTGAGTTCCCTCAGGGCATCAGAGCAAGCTATATTCTACAATCTAACAGCTTAAATCAGCTCCGATCTCAAGAAGCATGGGCCTGAAGAAAAAAAAAATGTGGGATGATGCTTATATATGCAGAGAAGAACCTTTGTGATGACTGCAAGTGTGTTTGCTCAAGTGTGGACCTCGCCCGAAATCAGACCAGAGCCTCCGTTGGCAGAGCCCTAGTGATGTTTGTGAGAACAGGTACATCTAAATTCAAATTAAACCCTCAGGTCACTCAGCATTCAATTGTTTTATTTATTTATTTTTTTAATGGAGAACTTTCATTGGGGAACTTTTGTCAAAGCATTGCAAGAAAGAGAGCATTAGCTTATTTTCTGTATGTGCCTTGGTCGGGCTTCTGTCCTGCTTAAATATCAGCTTCCAGGGGCCCTTGCTATATTTGACTTAGGCACATGCCAAATATTTTTGTATCAGTAAGGATGCTTTCAAGTGCAATTTACTGAAAACCTAAGCAAACTGGATTAAATACGGACAGAATTTACAAGCTTACATAACAAAAAGAAGTCCAAAGTCATTAGGTTTCAGGCATGGTTCTTGACTAGGATTCTTCTTCAATTTCTGTCCTGCTCTAGGCTTGCCCTCCTGATTTTGTCATTACGGTAGCCAAATAGTTGCCATAGATCTAGACTTCCTGTCTGCACAAACCCTATCAGCATCTGAGAAAGCTTCTCTTTTCCCTACCATTAAAAAAAAAAAAAACTCCTGAGCTTTACTCTGATTGGCATAACTTATTTTGCCGCCTAATTCTAAGCCAATCACATTCAAGGAGAATGACCTTATGCTAATTAACCTGAAAGTAGAGTCAATTCCACCCAAACTGCATAGCTACTTCTCAATAAGCAAATGGATATTGGGGAAAATGCCAACATTTCCTCTGTAGTTACTTCTCTCTCTCAAGCCCTTAATGGAATATATATAGTTTTTTTAAATAAGAGGGAACTTGAGTGTGTACAAGCTAGATTCTAAAACCAGTTCAATATTGGTTTTAGCAATACCTTAGAATCTCTTCTCAAAGCGAGACCATGGAAACCCAGATGAATTCCTGAGAATTACCTAACGCTGGCACAAAGCTATTTTAAAATACAGGAGGCTTGCTTTTCTGGACATCGGAAGCCTTCTGACAGAGTTGGGGGTGTGTGACTCCCTGGATTTCTGTATTCACTGAGTATATTAGCTACTGGCTCACGATCTTTCTTCCCGTCCCAACTCTTCTTATCGTTCTTGGTGACTTAAAAGTCCTGCATGTGACTGTCCATTTATTCTACCTCACCTCCATCACCCACGCCAGTGTTCATGTCCTAAACTTGGCACCACTGATAATTTTACCTCTTCTCTACTTCTAACATATATTTCAAACAACTCAGTCATAGACTACCACTTAATATTCTTGCTCAATCATTCCAGGACCTTCAATGCAATAATTCTTTTATCTTCATGATCTTCCAGTCCATTGGTTGTTTCATCTTTCCATTATTCATTAATCTCCTATTTTTCTCTTGCCTCTTTAACCAGGTTAGATTTCATGACCCACTTTTATAATGATTCCCTTAAAAACATCTTAGATCCCTTTCCTCTCTCTTCTTTCATCTTGTTCAGGTGGCTAGCTAAATATTAGTGAAGAAAAATCAAATAAGCAGATCAACTACTTTCACTTAAAATTCATGACCACAGACCTCACATGAACACTGGATACTGCTCTTCCATCTGAGGGTGCTTCTCCACTAAGACCACCTCCGGTTCTCTAGAAGGCTATTCCATCTCTCTTCTCTCTTTAAACCTTGTGTTTCTGCTCCCCACACCTCTCGTTCTTCGATTTGGTTTTATAAATGTTGAGAAAATAGAAGTCATTGGAGGAAATTCTTCGTTACATCACCACAAATCTACCCATAACTGTCCTCCGCTCTTTTGTAGACTTTGCTTCTGTTAAGAAGGAGGGTGGAGAGAGGAGAGGGAAATGGGAGTTAGTGTTTAATGGATACAGAGTTTCAGTTCGGGAAGCCGAAAAATTCCTGAAGTTGGCTGAACAGCAACGTGAATGGACTTGATGCTGCTGAACTGTGTACACTTTAAAGTGGTAATGTTGATGTTATGTATAGTTTACCGTGATAAAAATACGTATTAATTAAAAAGGGAAAAGTAGAAACTTTATAGTAGAGAAGACATCACAAAACATAAAGAAGTGGAGGAAATATCCTTCCTCCATCTTTAGGCCAATGCTTTACGTTCCAGATTTCATTGCTTCTTGTTTTATCATAGGCCCTGCTCCTTTAGTTAGTCCCCATGTGCTGACTATTCCCTTCTGCCTCTGCCCCACATCCGTTCTCTCACTCTCTGTATGTGCTGGGAGGTTGGCCGCTATGGAATGCATCCTTCAAAGTCCCTTAGTTTTGGCCACCTGGGGGCACAGGACACCATGAGGTGTGATCAGGAAGACGGGAGTATCTGTGTTTACATTCTGAATTGCTGGACCACAGATCCGGCAAGAGCAATTTTCCTGGATAACACCAGCTTCTGTAGAACAGCCCCCACTGTTTTTGGCTTCTGCTTTGATTGTTCCCTCCCCCTCCCAGGTGTGTGTGTGGTCATCCCTTTCTTTCACTGCGATCCCTGGGTGCTTCACCTGCCCCCACCTTCATAAGTGGTCCTTACATTTACCCCTTGGAGGCCCCAAGGGTTTCTTGCCAGAACTCTGAAAGATATTCCCCATTCTCCATCATCATCCTCTCCAACCCCATAGAACCAACAGCACATGTACATGATCTACTAATGTTCACAAAATGAGAAAATGTGAAAACACTGCCCAGCGTACAATCGATGAACTGATAAAACTCCACTAAGAATAATCAGAAAAGACGAACAAAATACAAAAAGAAAATCTCGTTTATTTGAGGGCAGAAGAGAGCCCCCAAGAGAAGCCAGGACCTGACAAACTAAGGTCCCAGAGAGACAGGAACTTTTTGAGAGAAGCTTAGTTTTCTGTACTCAGTTATCCCTGGAGGTATTTGAAGTGTTATAAGAGCAGAAGGGAAGAGATCAAGGACTGGATTAGAAAGTGACAGCTAAACAGACCTCTTGCAGTCTCCTGGGGCTACATAAATGAAAACTGGGGTTGAAAGTTACCAAAGCAATCAGAATCTGAGGGGCCAAGGTGCGCCAGTGAGAAGGAAAGCCCAGAGAAGTAAGCCTGAATCTCTAGGCTGCTTTTCTCCCAGAGGCATTTGCCAATCTATAAGCATTACAAGGCAAAATTAAGAAATTGAGCATAAATTCTGTTCAGAGGCGAGGATCTCAGCAGAGATTTTGGCAGACTCACAGTGCTGCAAAATAAAAATTGGAATTCAGGGCCCTGAAAGCATTCAGGAGTCTTCAGTAGGGACTCCTGAAGGGCCATACCCTGGGATTAAAAGTAAACTAGAAATAGAACCTTACCTGTCTGAAATCCAGTCCTAAATTTGCTCAACGCCTGATGGAATTATGGTGATCTACCACAATCTAACTGCCTTCCAGTAGCTAAAATAAATACACTGAAGGACAATATCACCATCCAGAGACACAACATCTTTTCATATGCAATTTCCAGCATGCAATGAAAGATTATCAGGCATATGAAGAAATGAAACCAAGAAGAACCCTAGTAGAAAAAGACTCACAGGTGATTCAGATATTGGAGATGGGACACAGACTTTAAAATAACACTGATCAGCATATTTCATCAAACAGAAGAGAGGGTGAAGAATTTTGCCAGAGAACTGGAATCTATTTTAAAAAGTATCAAATCGAAAATTGAAAAATGAGAAATAAAACATCAAAGTTTAACTCAATGGATGAGTTTAATAACAAATTAGAACGAACTGAAGGGAAAAGTCATTGAACTCACAAAAAGAGCTTTATGAAAAATAATTCATACTGTATTAGGAAGAGACAAAAGTTTGAAAATTAAAAAAGAGCATGAGACATGGACAAAATGAAATGATTTAACATTCATGTCATTGGATTTTCATAAGGATAGGAAATATACATATGTGTGATTTATATATACATATCTACACACATATGTGTGTATGTGTGTAAAGAGAGATAGAGAGGCAGAGAAGAGAGATAGAAACAAAGAGAGAATGGAACAAAAATAACTATTTGAAAAATTAATGATGATTTTTCCAAAATACATAAAAGCCATAGATTTAAGACTCCCTACAAACTCAAAGTGGGATAAAGACAATCAAACAATTATTCATGTAAGCACATTGTAGAAAACTTCTAAAAACCAAATACAAACATAAAATTATAAAAATCATCTGTAATATGGGATATGTGTGTGAGGAGGTGGGTAGATTACATTCAAAGGAGTAACAATAAAAATGATGGTCCAATTCCCAATTGAAATGATGGAATCTGAAAGATAATGTAATGATTTCTTGCTGCTGAAAGAAAATAATTTTAATCTTTGTGGAAATATTCTTCAAAAATGAAGGTAAACTAAAGACATCAAACAAAAAAACTGAAAGTTTAGCTCTAGAACAGATTACACGGTGACTGCAGGGGGTACAAGGAAGGCTTCTGAGATGCTAGTAATGTTCTGTTATGATCTTGAAAGGTGGTTACACAGATGTGTCCTCTCTATATAATAGATTTGGTCTGTACACCTCTGACTTATGCTCTCTTCTCTATATGTTATATACTGTGACGAATTATTTAATTATAAATACATGACTCTGTTCTTGCAACATCTTTTTTTTTTACTTCATAGTAAAATTTCTTAAAAATATTGTCTATTCTTGATAGATCGACTTCATGTCTCATTTTCTTTTCACTTTACCTCAATCTAATTTCTTTTTCCTTTTATAATATTTTAATTGGCACATTTTAATTATACATATTTTGGGAGTATAATTTGATATTTGATACATATAAATATTGTATAATGGTCAAATCAGAGAATTTAGTGTGACCATCACCTCATGCATTTACCATGCCTTTGTGGTGAGGACATTCAAAAGTCTTTCTTCCAGTTATTTTGTAATATAAAATACCTTACCATTAACCATCATCACCCACCTGTGCAATAGAACACCAGAACTTATTCCTCCTATGTAATTGTAACTTTGTATCTGTTGACCAACCTGTCCCCAATCCTTCCCCCAATTCCACCTCCGCCATCTCTGGTAACCACTGTTCTGCTCTCTGATTCTTTTTTTTGTTAGATTCCACATATGAGTGAGATCATGTCTCTCACCATACAAAAATCAACTTAAACATGGATTAAAGACTTAAATTTAAAATCTGAAATCATGAAATTACTAGAAGAAAATGGGGGAAATGATTTCCAACACTAGGCTAAGGAAGTACTTTTAAAATAAGATCTCAAAAACATAAGCAACAAAACCAAAAATAAACAAATGGGATTACAACAAACTAAGAAGCTTTTGCACAACATAGGAAATAATTAACAGAGTGAAGAGACAACCTATAGAATGGCAGAAAATATGTGCAAACTATACATTTGACAAGAGGTTAACATCCAGAATATATAGGGAACTTAAACAACTCAATAGCGAAAAACCAAATAACCCAATTTAGAAATGAGTAAATGACCTTAATAGACATTTCTCAAAAGAAGATGTTCAAATGGCCTACAGCTACAGAAAAAAAAAATGCTCAGTATCACTAATCACCGGGGGAATGCAAATCAGCCTAGTTTCTTTCTCTACAACTTCATTGATACTGTTTGAAACCATCAATGCCCTCCCCAACAATGTTGCAATATGCAGGGACCACATGGGTTACCATTTTACTTTGCATTTCAGGAAAATTTGACACAGCTAACCTCCTTCTCAAGACATTTTTCTCTCTGAGCTGCTTTGATACCACATTCTTCTAGTTTTCCTTTCATCTCATTGGCTGCTTCTTTTCAGATTTCTCTATGCACTCACACTCCTCTGCTTGACCTCTAAATGTTGGAGGACCATGGAATCCTGTCCAGATACTCAAGACATTCCTAATTCAAACTCTCTTCTGCATTCATGTCTCCAGTTCAGACTTAAAAGTTGAAATCTAGACACATATGTTTAGTTGTCTCTAACAGGGGTCAACACACATTTTCTATAAAAGGCCAGATAATAAATATTATGTCTTGGCCCTTGTGAGCCATATGGTCTCTGTCACAGTTACTCAGCTCTGTTGTTATAGCATGAAAGCAGCCATCAACAATACATAAATGAATGAACATGGATGTATTCCAATAAAAATTTTTTTATCAAAATAAGTGGCAAGGAAGATTTTGTCCAGGGACTATAGTTTGTTGTTCCCTGGTCTATATAATACTCACTCTTGAACCTCTAATAGGTATTTTTATATTAACGAGTTTGAAAGATTCCTTTTTGTGATGGAAAATTTTGTGTGTCAATTTGGCTAGGCCACAGTATTCAGATATTGGTCCAAACATTAATCTAGATGTTTCTGTGTAGTGAAGGTATTTCTTAAGATGAGATTAACATTTAAATCAGTAGACTTTGAATAAAGCAGATTTCCCTCCATAGCATGGGTGGGCCTCATCCAGTCAGCTGAGGTTTTTAATAGAAAAATAGAATAGACTTACTTCCCTGGACAAGGAGAGAATTTAGCCAGCAGATTGACTGCCTTCAGATTCAAACTTAGACATTTCCCTGGGTTTTCAGGCTGTTGTTCTACTTTGAAGAATTTGGAATTGTTAGCTTTCACAGTTGTGTGAGCCCATTCTTTAAAATAATCTCTCTCTCTTTCTCTCTCTCTCCCCGCACACAAACACACACACACACACACACACACACACACACACACACACGGTTCTGTTTATCTGGAGAACTTTGACTAATACACTCACCAATCTCCATGCTGTAGTCTTTTCTACAACTCCATCATCATTATGATTCGAGCCATCATTATTTTCCACCTATATAACTTTGATATCCAACTAATTAATGTCCTTTTCATCTCTCCTCCCCAGAGAAGTCAGAGTGATCTTTGCAAACACAAGATTATGCCCCTCATCCTGCTGAAAACTACTCAAATTAAACCCAGATGTCCCACCAAGACTTGCTAACATGTGGGAAGGGAAGATGTAAGACATTGAAGCTCTTCCTCCTAAATCAAACAGCTATTCTTTGGCTCTGAGGTACACAACAATGAGGGTCCAGTGTTGCCAGATCTTTTGTTTTCTTATTTTTAATAAAGGCCAGACATCCAGAGTTCTTTGGTTTTTATCATTTCTCAAACTTCTTATCAGAATTTTTGCAGCTCTTTTAGATTTCGCTGTTCTTTCCATCTTTCTACATTCCTCTCTCCCACACCACTATGTGCACTTCACCCTCCAGTCTTGGTTGTCTAACTCTCATTTTCCGTCTGCATCATGCTGTTTCCCACCTCCAAGCCTTGGTACCTGTTGCTCTTGGGACTCAGGCTTCCCTCCATCTCCCATTCCTTTGGTCCTCTGCTAATGCTTTCTCTTCCATACTGTTTATTCCATGAAGACTTTCTTGACTCCACTGCTTCAAGCTGAATTAGTTGCCCCTCCTTGGGGCTACTGAAGTCCCTTATACATCCCCGTGAGAGCTGGTACTCATGCTGCATTTCAGTTGTCTATGCCAGTAGACTGGACAAACGGCTCAAGTACAGACACAGTTATCTTTGATTCCTTTGTGTTCAGTACAGGAATGGCCACAAAAGAGATTGAGCCCTACTCCTGAGTTTTGACTGGTTAAACTGATTAAAATAGCATCTATTTCCCTGACCCCTGTCACTATCCAAGGTGCTAGCCATCTTGTCCTGTCTGGCTCCAGCCAGCCTTCCTTGTGAGAGCATCAGTGTGGTCCCCTGTTTCTCGTACTGAGGAACTAGATGGGGCTACCTGCTCACTTAACCTCTATATTACCAGAGTCTACAACCATCTCAGACTGTCGGAATTAAGTTTATGCTTTAATACAAGGTCTCAGTTGCTTATTTGCACCTCTGGGGTTGGTATCTGCAGCCAGATTGAGTTTCTCAGTATCTCTTCTGACCTTGAGGGCAAGCCTCTGTCCCATCTCAGCCAGGGCACTCCCCAAATCACCCACCCACTTCCTGCATAAACCATATGCCAATTCTCACATCTTTCTCCACTTGTCTTGATATAGGATACATATTTTCACCCCTGAGAATGTCTGAGAAATAGTTCCTCAATTCTTTTTCTACTGGGGGAAGGTCTTTGAATGGGAGAAATTTCTGGTTAAAAGCACAGACTATACATTTCCTCAGACCTAAGTTTAAACCCTCTCTTTATTACTGAGCAGATATACAAATTTGAGCCTCTGAATCTCAGTTTCCTCATCTCTAAAATAGGAAGAATAATATATGCCTCATAGGGTTATTAAGAAAATTAAAGCTAATGTGCTTAAAAGCACTTAGTTCAAAAGCTTTTTAAATTTTTTAAAGTATTAATAAGTAACAGTGCAGCAATGGTTTCCTTCATTGTCCCAGGCTGAGCTGGGCCTGTCTCTCCCCATGTGGAACATTCCCTACCTTCTCTTACTCTCTCCTGACAGATGCTTTTGCTGCTAATAACTCCCGCCTGTGATCTCACAGTACACTGCAGCAGCTGGCTCAGAGGGGAGAAAACACATGAATCAGACAGGATGAGAGGAGGAGGAAGCTAAAGACAGAGGTGCCAACTACCTAGGTGACAAGGAACAGAAGAGAGAAAAAACAAGAGATTTTAGTAAGATTGGGGGGAGCTGCTTTCCTGCCAAGTGAGATGGCTTTAAACTTCTCCCTGTAATTGCCACCCAATTCACTGAGGTTAGGCTAATTGCTTTTGGGAGGGGCAGCCGATCAGGGATTTGGCAACCAAAAGGGAAAACTGCAAATGAGATCTGTCATGTGATGTTCAGGCTGAAAAAGAAAGGAAAGAAAAATGGAGGAAGAGTGATAAAAAAGGAGGAAAGGAGGGAAGGACATCCCAGAAGTCTTCCTGTCCCATTGGCCCTCCTAATATGCTTGGCAGTGGGCTTCACAAGACTCATGCAATTAGGAATTACTTTCATAAAATTTGATGTTCATGAGAATAAGTTCGATTCCACAGTGTGACACTCAAGGCCATTTAAAATATAGTCCCTTCGGAACCCTCCCTCCTCATCTCTGGCCACCCTATCCCCACATGTACATAGAAAGACGTAATAACATATTAATAAAATGTTTAGTGAGTGTTTGCTAAATGCCAGATTCTATGTCTGCATTCTCTCATGTAGTCTTCTCAACACCCTAATATTACCCTAACATTACCCTTATTTTCTCTACAATAAACCTGAGGCTTAGCAATATTGCATTACTTTCTGGAGTCACAGATTTAGCATGACATTGGAGCCATGTATCCTGATAACAAAAAAATGTGATAATGATTGCTCAATGTCTTTTTCTTTTAAAAAAAAAAGTCATGTTTCAATGTATGTAGGTGTCACGTAATATGTGTCAGGTTTCGCCATAGGCACCAGGGATACAGTGGTGAACAGCACAGACTTAGATGATATTATACAACTCTTCAAGATTAGATAAGTAGCAAGCGACGGAACCAGGATTCCAGCCCTAGTCTTCAACTTTCAATTTTATTTCGCTGTTACACTCAGCTGCTTCCCAATTCACATGTCTTCATATTCAAAGAAGCTATTAACCTACCACATCACCACCACCTGGGGCCTGTAAAGCAAAGCAAATGGAGTTAGCATCTTTGTAAATATGAATTGCCCGAGTCGGAACTCATCCGTCCCTGGGGAATGCCATCCGCTATCTTTCAAAGACATTAGAAATGATGTCGCTCTCCTGGAGGAGGCTTGGGGTTCAGGGTAAAATGACTGAAGGGCCAGCGCTGGATCTGTGTGATCCTGGCAGTATGATTTCCCTTCTGGGGTCCTCATCTGTAAATTGACAGGGCTGAATGAGCTGGTTCCAAGGTCCTTTTAGCCTTTGTGGGAAGGAATCTATTTACAACAGTTCCCCCCAAAACTTGTAGTTCAAAATGCTTGAAGACTTGGAGTTCAATGAAAAGAAATTAGGGAGACAAGGTTTGACTAATTGAAGCACAGTCTTTTTAACTTCTCTTACTCCGCCAATCTATTAAAATGCTGGAATGTACCCTCAGGCTTAATTAGCTGCAAGGTTTTCCTTTTCTTTTTCTCCTTTTTCAGGAGAAAAAGCTTGGGTTTGGGCAATTGTGTTGATGCATTCCTGAGGCTCTATCCAAGAAACACATTGTTCTGTGAAAGTCATCCTTAGGTTTCTCTTCTCCAGAATCTGGGTACAGAGTAGTAGTTAAAAGCTTAAACTCAGAAACCAGCCAGGAAAGATTGTGAGTTTAACTCTTAACCCTTTACATCTCTTAGCCTGTTTCTTTCCCCTGTATGTGGGGAATAATTATTGTACTTCCCTCCTGGAGTATGATCACATGAGTTGTTGTAGGTATAACTTAGCTCATATCAGAAACATAGTGAGACGCTCAACTGATCATGAGTGATGTCTATAGGGTCATAAATGTGCCAGGCTCCTTGGAACATTATTGTACTGGCTTGAATAGCTTATTACCATATTCCAATATTATCATACTGTCTTGGAAGCCCAGGGACCTTGCTACTCACAACTAGTGTCATTTGGCACTTGAGAGAGACAGAGAGACGGCGGGGGGGTGGGTGGGTGTGGAGAGAGAGAGAGAAATGGGGAGCTTTTGGAAAGTGTGCTTGGTTGGAGAGCCAGCCAGGCAGTGAGCACTGGACAAGGCATCAGTTTCCAAGGAATTGTTGGTAATGGCCGCCTTCCCCCCTCCCTTCTGGCTGGCTCTCCACTTTGATGAGGGCTGGGTTGTTTATGCAGGAAAATCCTCGTCTGGTGTTAGAAGGCATGCTTGCTCTTGCAGGGGGTGATAACAGAAGAGCAGCACACAGGGCCCCACGCTCATGAATCGCGTAGCACAATGCCCCACTCTGCTAGTCCTGCCCTATACCCCAGCATCAGCTTCTTGTCTGCATACGAGCTCAGAGCTCGAGCACAAGTCTGAAACTTGGAGGAGATGCAAGGAACTCTGAGAACGAGCCCTGCATCACTTATTTATTTTCCCCCCAACCATTGTTGAGGAGTATTTAGCAAGTATATTTCCTGAAGGCCGTTCTTTTTGTAAGAAACCCCATCGGTGATTTAATTAAGCCTACATAAATGCTAAATGGGATTCAACCAGAATGGGATTTGCTGATTTGTATGTGTTGAAATAAATTCCTTGTTCTGTTCTAATTGAATAGATTGAACACAGACTGTATTTGTTCTTATCCTGCAGCCACTTTCACGGGAGCGATAAATTGGAAATGTTATCTGGCTTGATACGCCGGTTTTTCTGAGAAAATCATTCTGCCAGTAGCGAGGAAATGGGAGAGTGAACAACATCTCTGCTTTCAAAGTCATATGTCACAAACCAAGGAGACTCAAAAAAATATATTGTGGAAGATTATGACCACTGCTGGCAAGGATCTGGTAAAATGGGTACCTCACATACCTCACATATACCCAATAATGTTGAAAATTAATATAAGATATAATATAAAATAATATAATATAAAATTTATATAATATCAAAAGAGCAATTTGAAATATTAAAAGAGAGCTTGAAGATCATCACCAGGCTTCATGCCTCCATCCATGTATCCCACATATAGGAATCAATTCCAAAGAAATAATTACAACTTGGAAAGAAGCTATATGCATGAAGATGTTCATTACAGCGTTAGCTACAGCAGCAAAATTAAAAAAAAAAAAAACTATAATGAAATTTTTTGCAACAACTCCCAAATGGAAATGGTTAAGTCAGCTATGACACTTTCTCAATAGAATATTATGCAGCACTTAACATGAGGGTTACAAAGATTATGTGGAAGATACTTGGAGTACAATATTAAGTTAAAATAAAACTAGATGCACTTATACATCATAATTGCACTTTCTTTTAATATGACAGCATGAAATATACGGAATAGGCAACTTCATAGAGACATAAAGACAGGCATAGTGGCTATCTTAGGCTGGGAGAATGGAGAATGGGGACTGACCGTGAGTGCACACACGGTTTCCTTTTGGGGTGATGAAAACGTTCTGGGACAAGATACTGGTAATGGTTGCACAACATTGTGAATGTAATAATACCACTGAGTTGTACACCTTAAAATAGTTAAAATGGTAAGTTTTATATTATATGTATTTATCATAATTTAAAAAATATGACAAAAGATGAAAAATAAAAGTACCTAAAAATCTGAACAGCAGTTACTTCAGGAGGGTGGGATTATGGGTGAATTTTACTATTTTTGTGAAATTTTCTGTAACATTCATATTACAGAGAGGGAATCAGATGGTATCAGAATGCTGCCAAGAAGGGTAGGGGCTGTGGTTTCCCCAAACCCCAGCCTTTCCCCAGCCAACGGAGATCTGATATGCCAAACCTGGAAACTGAGCCTAAGCCACATCAGAGGATTGAACCTATAAGAGAAATAGTGGGCAGTAGGCTAAAGAATTCAGTATATAGAAAATCTAGTATATAAAATTCGGTACATAGAAAATTTTTCAGTGCTTTGGAATGGTCTTCACTTCCCTTCTCAATAATTATTAATTTTCTCCTCCTCACATATCATAATGAATTCTAAACAGATATTGCAGTTTTGTCTGTTTCTGAACGTCATATAAATGGAATCATACAATGGCTACTCTTCTGTGTCCGGTTTATATATAGTTACGCAGAACTACATAGTCATCTAAGTTGTTGCACATGTCGATAGTTCATTCATTTCCATTATATGAATATACCACCACGATGATCTGACTTATGTTACTAAAGAGCTTGTGGCTTCTGGTTTTATCTCCAATACGTAGAAAGCTTGGAAGTCATCATTCCTGCCATCACCACAAGAAAACAGCTGAACTAACTGAAAATCAGTCACTTTTCTTAGATCCATTAGCTAATTGAGATTGCAGGACAAATTGCCATCCCCAAAACCCGAGAGAGGCAAACAGAGAGAAAATAGACCAGCTTACCTCAAATGCAGGCTCCTGGAGCCAGTAAAAGGTAGGGACACTTACACCGTAACTTTGATGACTTTCTGGAAGCTGAGTATGGAACAGATTGGAGTTAAAAGCTCCTGGGAGCCCAGTTTAAGGGAGATCTCCACAACTGGAGGAGTTTTGTCTCTAGGAGTTCTACTAGGTTCTCACAGTGAAGATCAGGAAAAAAACCAAACAAACCTGAAAACGTCCATCATGTTTGGCCAAGGGAGGAGAAGGTAACCATTTTGAAATAAGGCCACAGGGCACTCCACAGCAAAGACCTACCTGGCAAGGGGAAAGACATTACCAGAGTCTTATCCCAGGTGGGGACAGAGAACTACTGAACTTCAGCATCCTGCTAACCACATTTTCAGAGCTCTTATGTAATACTGTGCATAACAGCTGAGAGAGCAACAAGGATCAGACCCTATTTAAGAAAGAGTTTCTAGGGAAACCCAGAGACAACTAGGGAGATAAAAACACGGACATTAAAATAAATATAAGCCTCTGACATTTACAGCTACAGTAAACAGTAAACATAACCTGAGACCTAGCCAGATAAAGATAAAACCTCGCTGAAGGCTTACCCATCTTAGTTGCTATTACCCAAATACATCATGTCCAGCTTTCAACAGAAAAGGACTAGGCATGCTGAAAGATAAGTAAAAACACAATCTGAAGAGACAAAGCAAGCATCCAGACCAGACTCAGGCATGTAAAAGATTTTGGAATTATCAAACCAGAAATTTGAAATATCTACATATAGGCCACAGGCTCTAATGGAAAAAGTGTAGAACGTGCAAGAACGATCAGACACATAATGTAAGCAAAGAGATGAAAACCCTAAGAAAGAATTAAAAGGAAATGGAATAAATCAAAAGCATTGCAGCAGAAATGAAGAACGTTTTGATGGGCTCACCAGTTCACTGGACATGGTTGAAGAGTCAGTGAAATGAAGGTATGTCAATAGAAACTTCCTTAACTGAAACGCAAAAAGGCAAAAAAAAAAAAGAGAGAGAGAGAAACACAAAATAGAATATCCAAACATTGTGAGGCAATTATAAAAGATATAATAAATGCATGTATGTGAATACTAGAAAAGGAAGAAAGAAAGGAGCAGAAAAACTATTTAAAATGGTGGTGAATTTTCTAAGATTAGTGACAGAAACTAAATTATAATTCCAAAGAATTGTAACAAATATACCACATTAATTGTAGATATTAATAATAGGGGAAATGTTCTCCTGAGGGTGAGGAGAGGGAGCAGGGTGTGTATATGGAAGTCTGTACTATCTGCTCAATATTTCCATAAATCTAAAACTGTATTAAAAATGAATTCCACTTTAAAGAAATAAAAATGAAAAAACAAAAAGTTGTGCACAAACTGTGGGAGAAGCACAGCAGGGAAAACAAAACAAAAAAAGTATTCATTTTTTTAAAGCTTGTCATGACTGCCAAAGTGCTCTGTGCCTTATTTGGTGGGTAGAGGCAAGCTACCTTGGAAACGCAACCATTAGGATTTCTCCTCAGAGATTTCACTGGGTGCTTTAATTGTCTTGTCATCTATTTTATCGGCTGGTGACAAAGAGCTGCAATTGTCATCCAAATCAATTTGACAGTCACTGACGTGTGCCACTTGCTGGGATACTTACAGAGTTGAGGTTATACCTGCATTTCTGGAGTTAGTCTGCCTGGGTTCGCTCTCAGCTCTACCACTTAACAAGCGTATGAGAATGAGTTTTAACAAATAATATAGGAGAAATGTTAGTATTTACCTCAAAGGTGGTTGTGAGGATTAAATAAGCTAATCCCTGTTTCCTACTAAGTGCGGCATAAGTGTGAGCTTTTATTTTTATTATTTATAGAGGTCTTACCCAATGCTCAGATCAAATAGGGGCAAGATGAAAGATTCCAACTCAAATTATTTCTGGACTGTCAAAGTACATAAAAGCAAAGCTAAGACAGGATGCTTAGAAGCTGTGGAAACATAGCCCAGAGGAGGGGGAAAAAAAAAGAAGGAGAGAAATACAGGTCAGAATGGCTTGAAATCTCTTCTGCAATTTATCTGGGTGCCCAATATAGCTCACCCCCAAATCCCTTCAATAATCCCCTCTGTAAACTTGGCCCTAACGTCGTGCTCTTCTGAGCAGAAAGTAGTGATAAACTCTGCGCCTTCCCTCTAAGGCTGTCTGCGACCCGAGGCTCCGCCTCTGGAACCCGAACCAGGAAGGATCAAGGCCCTTAACAAAGTGCCAGTTTGTTGTGCTCGCTCTTGGTGTTTATATTTTGCTCCACATGTCGGGGGCCCATCAGCGGGAGAGGAACATGTTGAGAAAACAAACAACATTGCTGTCTAATGCTTTGCAGGCTAGAAGCTGTTAATGTAACCCGGCTTCTTTACTTGGGGGAGCCTGAAGCACTAAAACTGCCTTCCCTCAAGTCTGAAAATCACAGGACTCAAGAGAGACCTGAAAGAACGTCATGATGGCACCGCCCCCCTCCACAGACATGTTGCCAAATGGTTTGTTGCCCCTCGTGTTTGAGACTTGCTTCTGCCGTCAAGATCTGGGCATCGTCGGCAGCCCGGATAGCTGCCTCGGGCTGTGCTTCCTGAAGACACGTGGGTCTTGGTGAGTTCTCTTCTGTCACCCGTCCTTGCTAGGTTGCTGTTGTCACCAGGCCCTGGTCCTTTCCATCGCATCTTGCCCGAGTGGAGGAGAAAAGCTGATCTCTGCAATCCTTGTTATTCCTCCTACATTGCCCACATTTATTGCTCAATAAACCACAAAAATCCTTTAGTGACCCTCGTTCTTCTCTCTCTTTTCCCTTTCACTATTGAATTTAAAACTCATACATTAGGCATGTGCTTTATGATATTTGTGTCACCTCCCTAAATTGTAGTGCATAGAAAAAAAAGGAGGGAAAAAAAGGCTCCTGTTCAAATTGACATTTCCATCTTGGCTCACTCATCTGAGAGTGACAGGCTATAATTTGCCAACAGGCTCACATCCAAATGCATAGGTTAGTGCTGACATCATGTGATTTTGCTACCATTGCCATCTCCGGCTCACGCGTGCTACACAGGAGGCCGCGCTTAAGTCAGCAGATATTGCAGGGAAACAACAAGAAAGAAAGCAAAAAAAAAGCTTTTGATTTCCCTAAGTGTCTTAATGCACCAAACACGATGATATACTTAGGTCTATTTGGTGGAGCAGATGGGTGGGTCAGAGCATGCATCAGAGTGCTGCACTGGTTGAGGAAAGCTGGCTTTTCTCTTATATACGCTCAGTCTGGTGCAAACACATTTAACCTTTGACTCCGTGAGTAAACAGACTTTGTAGCCAGGGAAACCAGGATCAGCTTCTAACTTCAAAGACAGAGGGCAGCCAGCAATCCAAGGTGAGAGAGGAAACCACTGGAAATACAGTCTCCTCTTGCTCCCAGTGGCACTCCCCTTATCCAGTTAGGAGAATCCCCTGGCCAAAGCAATACTCACTTGCTAACTTGCCAATGGTCTGGCCAAGACAGGACCATACTGGCTTTGCTCTTTTTCTTTCTGTTTCTTTGCTCCCCATTGCTTCTTGCATCCTTCTCCTTCCGTCTGGATTCGATTTTCTTCTAGCTGGGTTATAGCCTTTAGAGGTTCTCTCAGCAAGGGTCTCTTTGGTACTAAATTCTCCTAGTCTTTGCATAATCTCTAACATAATACATTTTGTCACTTTTGCCTGTAAGCTTACTTTTAGTAGGAGCTGTCATTATAGCAGTCGTGCACGTGTCAAGGTTTGGGAGGACTCCTACCGTCTGGTTTTATGATTGCCTCTGCAGACCTCCCCAGTTTCTGGCTAGCTTTTATAATACATTCAGTTCATGCCTTGGAGTTTCTACTCTGTATGAGGAGTTAGAACTCAGGCTCATCTACTGCATTGCATTAAGTTCCAGGATTCTAGTATTTTGTGAGTAGCTACTTTTTATCAGCGACCTGGGCAGACATGCACTTCTGGGTTCTGTCCTGGGGCAGGAAGGGAGGTTTTCCCTCCCTGTTAACAGGCTTAGCTCTTGTTTCCTGGTACCCTGCTTTATTAGAAATTCCCATTCCTTCTCCTTTCAACCCTTAGAGCTCACAACCTCGACTACAGTTTCTCTCCAAGAGCATCACGATCGCAGCCCCAGGGGGTCAGATCCTGCTTCCCACAGAGCCTGGGAGATCTCTCATCATCTACCTGGGGATCACCCTTTCTTGCTCGGAACTCAGATGGTATTTTATTCAATTGAAATTATTTTATCTAATCATTTTATACTTCAGAGCATAGAGAAGGTTTTGCACAAGGTTTTATTTCACCTTGCCAACCAGGGACCCTGCACTCACTTTCTGCTCCAGCTTTCTGCAACTTTTTCTTAACACTTTGAAGCTTGTGGCAACACCCAAGTTTGCAACCGTAGCCAACTGTCAATTCTCTTATCATTTAGGACTCCAGCCAATCACGGGCTTCAAACCCATACCGCATGCATGTGGTGAAACCAGAGCCCCAAAGACGTTTTGAGCAATACCTGTTTGAGGAACCAAGATCTGTGGGAGGCTCCTTGAGCACCTCGTTGAGCTCTGACCATTACCAGGTCTAGTTCTGGTCCCTGGGGCAGCTGCTCAAAAGTAAGAGAAAAAAAACAAAAACAAGATGAGGCTGCTACACCTGGAATGCAATAAGCAGCATCTCTGTGCCGCCCGTGGCTGGCACGCATCGCACCCCTGTCGCAGTGCACTGTTTCTTGTTTGTTCTGATGCCTCTTTCTTTAAAGACAAGAAATGTGTTTTTATCATCATTGTCTTTGGCAACCAAAAGAGTGACTCAGTCCCCATGGTCTAGAGTAGGAAGAAAACAATAACCAGATATCAGAATCAGGGATTAATATCTCAGCAGCCATCCTAAGAAAAGACTCTAGTGATTAGAGATGTCTTAATGGCCAGTCGACATAAAGTTACTGCCTTTGCCTCCTGCCAGACTGTTTGGTCCATGTGAATGTTTAGCAAATGTTGCTCTGACAGGTCGTGCTGGTTCAGGTGACATCGTAAGATAAGCACCACACAAAGCCAGTGTAGACAAGGCAAGAGGCTTCTGCAAAGAGGATGGGTCTTGGCAAATATTAATAGAATATGCCTCATGTCTTTGAGAGGTATCCTATCTATAGTAGAGGGTCAAACAAGATAGTTTCGAAATGCTCTTTCCCTACAGGAGCCTGCAGCATCCATGATTCTTAGGAAAAAAAGGGCTTTTCCACTGAACGCTAGCTTCCTTTTCTTCCCCTGGCATCTCCCAGGGTGGAGAGGGAATTCTCATATTTACTGAGTGCTTAATCTCTTCCAGCAGGAGTTTTATCTATTTTTGACACATCTGACAGATCTTTTAAAAGTAAAATTAGAACATTCTGTTCTCCTTTAAAAACTATTCAAGGAGTATTTCCTTTGCGCTCAGAAAAAAAATCCAAGTTCTTATTTTCACATAATTGATCTGATCACTGTTTTCTCGCCGATTTCGGGACTTACCACAGCTCCCCTCGCTCACCAGCAACCTCTTTCTGTTTCCAGACAGGTTTCCAGCTCGTTCCCACCCCAGGGCTTTGGTGCCTGCTGTTCCTTTTTGTCAGGGACACTTTTCCCTAGATCACCATCTCATTTGAATCTCAACTCAGCAAGTCAAATTTTATTTACTCAGAGAAACAGGCTCTGACTGCCCTGTCAGAAGAGCTCTTCCTGGCACTAACCACATCAGCCTGTTTCATTGTCCTCGTGGTTGTCACCATTATCTGCAATTATTGTCTTCATTTATTTGTTAACCATCTCTGTATTCCACTGGCATGTCAGCACCATAAGGACAGAGGTCTTGCTGGTCTGATTCACCAGTGTATCTCCTGCACCTAGAGTTGTGCTGGTCCTTAGGAAGCATAGTGACTAAGAACACAGCCTCTGTAGCTG
The DNA here is from genome assembly GCA_963575035.1 of Avahi laniger. NCBI lineage: Eukaryota > Metazoa > Chordata > Mammalia > Primates > Indriidae > Avahi > Avahi laniger. Next base: position 18,544 of record CAUYSK010112857.1, on the reverse strand, counting down.
GCTGCCCTGCATCCAAACCTTAGCCCTGCCATTCATCAGCTGCGTGACTTTTCTCCTGTTGCTGAACCTCTCTGTGCCTCACTTTTAAAATAGTGGTAATAGCAATAATTCTTATTTCACAGAACTGTCCTAAGGATTGTAGGAGCTAATGTGTATAAAGTGCTTTGAATAGTAAGCACCCAACAAATATTAGTTATTATCATTGATTATAAATATGGTGAATGAATCAATCAGGAGTTTTCCTATATAGATTTCTATTTACTTCTCATGGAAAATGTGATTATATTCATTTTAGGAGTGATGTGAAGAAAATTACCTGGGTTTTCGCAGCAAGAATGACTTGGGCGAGGGTTCCCTTCCAGATGGCCCTGACTCTGAGCCTCAGACACTCTTCTATTATCCCAAGCCCCCTCCCCTACAGCTTCTATTGTCACCCTCTCTGCTGGGTCCTGGCCTTGTGCTGGAGTCGATTTTCCTGAAGCCTCTTGTCCCCACGCCTTCCTGGCAGGTGTCAGCCTGAGCCTTGATCCTGAATTACTCCCCCATTTTCCCCTGCACGTGCTGAAGAGCAGCCCAGTCAGGTCTAATTCCAGCCTCTGTCCCAGCAGTTCCCAATGACCTCAGCAAGGAGCAACAAAAAGGATTTTCAGAGAAGGATGCCACGTAGATTCCTACACTGCCTCTTGCTATGGAAATGGAAAACGTGGCAGTGACTTCCCCAGTCTTATCACCCCAATTGCCTCTATTGTCACACTGAATTATTCTGCCCAGCAAGGTGACAGAAATGACCCTACTGTGTGTCTTTTTATTATTTCAAAATATGAAGGGGGTACAAACATTTCAGGTTACAAGGATCACTTTTGTAATGCTCGAGTCCCGGCTACAGGGGTGTCCATTGCCCACGTAGTGTTCACTGTACCCATTAGGTAGGTTTTTGCTCCTCCCCTCTCGCCTCTTCCCCGCTGGTTGATTTCCACTGAGTTTTACTTCCCTCTGTGCACATGTGTGCTCATCGGTTAGTTCCAAGTTAATGGTGAGTACATGTGATGCTTGTGTTTCCCTTCTTGAGATACTTCACTTAGGAGAATCGTCTCTAGTTCCATACAGATTTTTGCAAAAGGTATTAATTCAGCTTTTTTATGGCTGGGTAGTACTCCATGTTATACATATACCACATTTTATTAATCCACTCATGAATTGACATGATTCCACATCTTTGCAATTGTGAATTGTGCTGCAATAAACATTTGAGTGAAGGTGTATTTTTGATGAAAAATCTTCTTTTCCTTTGGGTAAATACTCAACAGTGTGATTGCTGGATCGAATGGTAGGTCTACTTTTGGTTCTTTGAGGAATGTCCATACTGTTTTCCATAGGGGTTATACTACTTTGCAGTTCCACCAACAGTGTGTAAACATTCCTTTCTTTTGGCATCCATGCGAGCATCTATTGTTTTTGGACTTTTTAATAAAAGCCACTCTAATTGGTGTAAGGTAATATCTCATTGTGGTTTTAATTTTCATTTTTCCAATGATTAGTGATGTTGAGCATTTTTTCATATGTTTATTAGACATTTGTCTTTCTTCTTTTGAGAAACTTCTATTCGTGTCTTTTGCCCACTTTTTAATATAGGGTGGTTTGTTTTTTTCTTGCTTATTTACTCGAGTTCTTTGTACATTCTGGATATTAGCCCTTTATTGGATGTATAGCTTGCAAATATTTTCTCTCATTCTGTAGGTTGTCTAGTTGCTCTGTTGATTGTTTCCTTAGCTGTGCAGAAGTTTTTTAGTTTAATCAAATCCCATTTATTAACTTTTGTTGTTGCCATGATTGCCATTGGGGTCTTAGTCATAAATTCTTTGCCTAGGCGAATATCTAGAAGAGTACATTTTCCTCTAGAATTCTTATGGTTTCACGCCTTAGATAAATGGTGCTGGGAAAATTGGATAGCCTTCACACAGAAGAATGAAACAGGACTCCTACCTCTCACTACCCACAAACATTAATTCAAGATGGATAAAAGGCCATACTGTTTTTATAGAGCTGTCTTTTAACTCCACTTAGTGTTGACTTCTGCATTCAGGGTGGAGTGTGAAAAAAATAAAAATAAACATTTATCTGGGAACAAAAAGGCCCAAGATTTTCTATCAGCATTGTAGATGAGGGTGCAAGTTTTAATTTAACCTGAGTTCTATAATTCATGAACTCCAAATTGGGTGCATATTCTAGCATTTGTTTTGCTATTTGTTGTGGAAGACTACTTCACACTTCCCTAGATAATTCGAACTTCCCTAGAAAATCCAGGGAGAGTGGTTATCACATCTATTCCTTCCATCTGTTAAAACCATCCTTTGGCTCTCATCTTCTCTCCATAATTTAGGAATGATGGTGAGAAATGCTACTGTCTGCTCCTCTCTGGCCTAAGTTGGGAGGTGTCTTGTGTGTATGAGTATAAGTAAAGCAGTTTCACGAGTCTGTCTTTGAGAATGTGTAAGCCACTATATAAGTGTGAAGACGTGTTAGGTGTGCATAAGAAAGTGTGAATAGGTGTGTGTGTGTCCACATGTGAATTACGTGTCTATGTGCCCATGGTCCTTTCTAGAAAGACCTATTGCATATGTGCTCCCTTCCCACAGACTCTAGGAAGTTCCTGTGATAAACCTTATAAATGCTCCACTCTTTCCACATTCATAGCCTCTCTATACTCCAAACTTTGTCTACTCACCTTTAACCTGGCATATAGTACATGCTGAATAAATAAATTCTAGTTGGGAACAAAGTCGATCATTCTCTCACACCTAAATTCTAACCATTTATAGATCTTAAATAAAGTAGTTCATAACACAGAATTCTTCCTGAATGCATTATCAGAATGTGAATTATAGATTATGGCATTCATCATTTGTTTCATTCGTTATTCACTCAACAAACACTGACCTCGAGCCTATTACATACCGAGGTGGTTGGACAATGGAGATGTGACAGTGAACAAGATGTATTTCCAGAGGTAAATCAGGTCTAGTAGGGAAACCAAGCGGTCCACAAGCAAGTGTAATACAGAGACACATTATGAGTGGTGAACGTAGGACCAGGAGCGGTGGTGGCAGAGAGATAGGATCCCAGGAGAGCATCCGAGCTGGTTGTGGGGGTTCATGACCCCATCTCCAGATCCTCAACATTCTCTGAGGACAAGGACAAAAAACTCAAGGACTTCTTCATCTTTATTTTCTGGCTGGAAAATTCTTCAGACTCTTCCAAAAACGCTGCTCCCATCCCAACTCAGTGGCACCCACAGATTCCCTGGGATGCCCTCAGACTGAGCGTCTATCACCAGGACAGCGGCTGAATAGTGGGCACTGATGCATTCAGTGGCAAAGGCTTTCCAAGGCCACAGAGTGGTCAGTCAGTCCCCTGTGTCCTGCCCCAGTGGTCCATGGATGGACAGCCACGGTTCTTCCAGGTCTGAGCTGTGGTCAGGTCCCACCGAGGGGCCGCTTGGCACTGCCAGAACTACAGAGAAAGATAATGAGCCACCATCAGTTTCCATAGATTTTGAGGTGTGTCTGAGCACGTTCTAAAAAGCGGGCAGTGAACAGAAACCCCAGGGAGAAGGCCCGAGGATCTGAAGCTGTGGGTGCAGCCCAGGGTCCTGCTGGAAAACAGACACCAGGACCCCACGGAAGGTGGATAAAAAGAAGCCTCTGGAGACAGGTTCCCTGGAGACTCCGGGGAAGGGGAGGAGGCCAGGAGCACCACAGTTGGAAGCTGGATAAAGACACCACAGCACCCTGAGGTGGCAGACAGACAGCTGGAGGCAGATCTTGGAATAGAAGTCACAGAAATAAAAGATGGAAATAAGTCATGCTCAAAAATCTGAGACAATGATGTTTGCTCACAGAGCAGAAGACAGCAACTGTAGAAAGGCATCCTGGGACCATGTTATGTCTTTCTTCTGTCCATCCAATGCCCAAGGACCATGTGAGACGGCAGCTGGAGATGAATCAGGCCCAAGGGTGCACTGAGTCATGGGCAAGTCCCGCAGGGAAGTTCCACGTCAGAGTTCCGCTTGGAATCCCACGGTCCTGGTCCCCGGTGGTGGCATCCTCTGTATCCTTGTCGCTTCATCATCTCATCACCACTTGGTCCTCCGCAAGCACTTTGACCCTCGCTCCATGGCCTTCCTCCTCCCCAAGCCACATCTTCCCTGTGGGACACCATCCATCCACCCAACAGTCTGCAGATCAGAGATCCAGCAGATCCAGGAGGTCTGGGGTTCTTTGCATCCTCTGTGAAAGAGTGTGAATGCGGCCTTCCCGCAGGGAAAGGGTCTGCACCTTTCACCGGATTATCAAAGGGTTGCAGGATTCCCGCTTCCCCTAAAAAAGAATCACTCACTGCCTGGGGCTCCTAGTCCCTAACCCCTGCCTCTTCTTCGATGACATTCACCCCCACTTGAGTTTCAACATGAACTTACATGTTATTGTCCCCACCTGCCCCACCCTAAGATAGAAACCTCTGGTTTCCCTTGCCGTGACTTTTGGTCCAAACAGCTGCCTCCTTTCTTCATGCTCATTCTGCTCTGCCAGCTGTTTGGAAGCTTCCAGCCCCCTCCACCTTCTCTCTGTCCTCCCCCCTTTCATCCTCCTGACCTGGCTTCCCACAGTGTTCAGTCTCCACCCCAAGGTCGATGACTCAGCCGCCCTCTCACCCGCATCTCCAGTTTCCCAGGTTTCTTGTCTTTTCTGCAGCCCCACGAATGCACTGAGAAGGCAGAGCGGTGCTCCCACACCTCGCAGATTCACTGGGTGAAATCTCACCCGGGTCCCAGAGATCTTAGTCATTGTGCTAGCTGACCTTGTCATTTTCCGTTCTTATTTATCATGGCAAATCCTCCAAAATGTAGCCACTCTTCCTCAACGCCCCCCAAATGACCCTCTAGCCAACCTCTTTCTCAAAGGATCACCTTCCCTCTTTCAACAAAAGGGCGGGATAAACTTCCTCACCTTCCTGCTGGCCCTACCAGTTGCGGCTGTCCTTCGACAGGTGAGAAATGAAGATCCGAGGAGGAAAGTGCCCTCCCCAAGCACCCACGGCCAGCTCATGGCTGCACTGGAGAAATCTTCCACTTTTTTAGGCTGCCTGGAAATGCTTCGTCCTGTTTATTATATTCATTCTTATTGTTATTACGACGATTAGGTAGCCTTTGTTATTCATTAAAACAGCAAATATATGTTGAACAACCGCAATGAGCTATTTCTTACAGTGTGGATGGTGCGCCCTGGCCAGTGTGAGCAGGCCCACAGGTACCAGGGATCGTGCAGTCGTGCAGATTCACGAGTGGAAGTGTTTGCAAGCACGCCTGCTCTACGAGCTTGCATCTGCCGTAACATGCTCATGCGCACATGCACACACGTGTCCGCAGGGACATGTGTCTGCAGCACTCATACCTGCTGCAGACACAGGTTCATGCACCGGTGTGCAGGCACTTGCAGCTGCCAATTGTTTTTGTCCAATTTCCTCTGCCTCCTGTCCTCGAATACTTCCCACTGATGACCAGTGCACACTGCCTGTGAGTGCGAACACAGTGAACTGTGCTTAACAGGCCCATTAATTTATCAGGCACTCACTTAAGAAGGTTACAGCACATTATAGCAAATGGCTTCTCTTGGCTCTGGAAGGGCTGTATTTACTTTCCGAGAATTACCGTTCGCCCTGGACGGGAAGGTGTCGAGAGGCTGCGTTAGTGGGGCTTTGGTCAGTTTCTCTACCTTGTGAAGCTGCAGAATTAGTGTGGGGTTTATTGATGGGCCAGTTATCCTTTAAGGGAGTCCCAATTTGGCTCCTGGGATAATGAGATGGGTCTTTAGGGACCATCAGTCTCTCTCCTGTGCCTGAGGGCGGCTCTGAGCAGCCTGGCCTCTTAACTGGCCGGTGACGGAGTACAGACGGGGTGAGTCTAGAACAGCCGATTTTTTCTCCAGGAGCTGAAATGCTCCCCAGAAGCTCATTTCTCCTCCCCCAAGACCCTCCTCAGCTGACATATTTGGAAGTCGAGCAAAGCTCTGCCTCAGGCAGTCAGGGAATTTTGTGCCCTGGCACTGCTGGGCAACCTTAGACAAGTAGCCTAACCTTTCTAAATCCCAGTTTTCTGTCTAGTAAAATAAAGACATACATTTGAGAAAATTTGGTATGAACTTATACTAATATGCAAAAAAAAAAAAAACTGGTATGGACCTACTGTGTGCTCAGCACCATGCTAGTTTCCAGGTGAGGAGGGGGGAAAGTCAGGCGAAGTCTCTGTTCCTATGAACATTGATGAAAAACTCAGTGAATCACCCTAAGGAACATGCAGTTCAGGCGAATATAGGTGCAGGAAGGCAAGAGGCAGGACCATATGACAGGAGGCATGTCCTTGTCCAAGCCTCTGGGAGAGTGACCGTCCAGCTGAGATCTGAAGGGAGCAGGCGGGACCGGGTCGGAGGAGATGGGGGCTGCAGGTGGGGAGAGCGCACAAGGCAGCGGGAACAGCTTGTGCGAAGGCCTGGCGACTGGAGGGAACGTGGGGTGTTGCGGAAGCTGAGGCGGAGCCAGGAGGACTGGCACACAGAGGAGGAAGGGCTGGAAAGGTGGGTGGGAATTGGATCCTCCAGCGATTTGCACTGGGACACCTTGTTGAGGATTTGGTCTTTATCATGAGAAAAACAGGAAGCCGTCAAAGGTTGCAAGCGGAGGAAAGACTCCATCATATTTGCATTTTGGAAAGTCGGCTCTGGCGACAGAGTGGGCACTGCGTTGGAAGGGGCCCAGCGAGGGTGTCGAGAGACTGGTTGAAAGGCAATTTGTGCAGAAACGATGGAAGCTTGTCCAAGGGTCAGGCAGGGGACAGCGTGAGAAGTGCTATTAGGCGATGCATTGAGCAGAATTTGGGCGGCGAAGACAGGAGGCTGTCAATAAAGATGCCTCTATTTCCTGCTAATACCTCACTAGGCCACTTCAGGATTAAATGGATGTGCGTGACAAGTGCCTGGCACACCATTGGCACCCAATAAATGCCAGTCCTTGTCTTCCCGTTCCTTAAGTCCTTTGCCATTTGATTCCCACTGATTCTTTTATAGCCATCTAGGGTTGGGGCTCTAATCCCTTTCACCTTCTTCTAGAATGTTCTAACCTTATCATTTTCTAATTCAGTGCTGAAGTGCCAACAGGCAGCCTTGGCTTGGCAGCGCTGCCGGGGAGAAGCCAGCACAGCTTGCGGCTGGGAACAGTTGTGCCGGGATGTTCCTTAGCACGCTGGTCCTCCTCCTGACTTGTTGGACTAGGAGCTGCTGCTTCATGGCAGAGAAGGGCCAAATCCCCCTCCACCTTCACAGGAAGAAGAGGATACTTGACAGGTAGGCGAGAAAAGGAAACGGAAAGCAAAGTAATAGAATGGGGGGAAATAATGGGATCTGTGGGCAGAGCAAACTTCCCCCTTCAGACTATGTGATCATGCATGAATCACTCAATCTCCTCTAGGACCCGGTTTTCTCATCTGTAAAATGGGGCTAAAATAGCCACTTCCTACACTGGAGTTCCATTGTGAGGGTAAATGAGATTCTGTGATGAAAAAATGGTTCATAAAGTATAAAGTGGCAAGGAAATCACTAATGTGTAAGTAGCTCAGTAGGGTGGCTCTGAATGTAGTCCAATCTTGGCTCAGACTCAAATTCTGCCACTTCTGACCTGATTGTTGGAGTGGGGGATATGAGTCACTAACTCCTCTGCCCCTCGGTGTCCTCATCCACAAATAGAAATCGTAAGATGTGACTCACAGAACTGTTGTCAGCATTAAAGGAAAAAACAGTCTAGATCCCCAACCTCATGAAGCTTATATTTTTAGAAAGGGGAAAAAAATAAACAAATAAACATATACATTAGAGATCATTTTACAGAGCGGTCGATGCTCTGAAAAAGGATGACAGACGGGCTGGCTTGAGTGGGGTGTCCAAGGGGGCTTCCCTGTGGACGTGACCTTGGACCCCAGACCTGCATGAGAAGAAAGGCCAACGACTCCAAGATCTGGGAGGAAGATTCTCAATGCTGGCTACTCATTAGGGCCACCTGGAAATCACCTCCAGATCATTCTTTGGGGTAGGACTGAAACGTGAATTTTTAATGCCCCCAGGTGATTCTGACGCATGATGAAGGTTGCCAGTGACTAAGTGGGTATGATATGCAAGATCTCAGGAGTCCAATATTGCCAACATCTGGTAGCACCTTGTGTTAGTTTCCTAGGGCGGCCATAACAAATATCACAGGCTGGGTGGCTGAAATAACAAAGATTTATTTTCTTATATTTCTGGAGGCAGAAGTCCAAGATCAAGGTGTCAGCAGGGTTGGTTTCTTCTGAGGCCTGTCTCCTTGGCTTGCGGGTGGCCTCCCTCTTGCTGTGTTCTCACAGGGGTGTCCCTTGGTCTGTGTTGTCTGTGTCCCTGTCTCCTCTCATTGCAAGGGTCCAGTTGTACTGGGGTTTTCATCCTTATAAGTGTTCCTCTATGGTTGTAAAATAGCTGCCAATGCTCCAGTCGTTGCATCTTCACCATACAGCATTAAAGCAGGAAGCAATAGAGCTCTGTCTCTCTGCAAATCCCCTTTTAACTTCAGATATAAGTTTTCAATGATGGATAACATACGTGCAAACAGTATCTAACTCAAAAGCGTATAGTGGATGACTTTTCACAAAGTAAACCCAGGCATGAAACAAAGCACGTTAACCATGATACAGAATATCACCAGAAGCCCCCTTGGCCCGCTTCTAATCCCAGCTCCCCAAAGGAAATCACTAACCTAACTTCAAACACCTTAGGCAAAGTTTCCTTTTTTTGATTAACTTTATATAAATGGAATCACATAGCATGTCCCCTTAGGCAACCGTCTTCTTTTGTTTTGTGAGATTTCTCTACATAATTGAGATTAGCTACAGTTTGTTCATTCTCATTGTTGTATAGTCTGTTATATATATATATATATACACATATATATATGCATTATCTATGTATACAACTTATTTTTTCTATTGTTGATGGTTATTTGAATTGCTTCCAAGTTTTGTAGATCATGGATAGTACTGTTATGACTTCCCAGTGTGTATATTTTGGTATTATTTTGCATGCATATGTGCTGGGCCTACCTAGGGGCAGGACAGCAGGGTCATAGCATTACCTCTCTTTTCATGGAGGAACATCTTTCCCAGAAGCCCCTAGCAGACTGTCATTTTTTCTCACTCTTTCTCTTTTTAATTGGTTAGTGACAAGCTTACCCTGAAACAATCCGCCAGCCACAGATTGCCTTGATTGGCTTAGCGCTGTCGTTCATTCCCTGGGGCTGGGGACATTGCTACTTGATCAAAATCAGGCGTCTGGAAACAAATGCAGAAACAGGAATGGCGTCTGGTGGGCACCCTCACGCTCTCTCACCCCCTCCAAATTATTAGCTCAGGTTCTTCCATGAAACGTGGGTGTGTCCAGAATCACATCATTGCCACTCACCTGGACACCTGCCCACTACCCCACCTTGCCCATAAGTGTATTCTCTTTCCTGTCACTACCTACTGCCCTTCACCCAGGTTTTGTCTCTAATTCTATCCTTTTTGACAGAATCATGCGTGAGCTCTCCTTGGCAGGTGGGCCTGAAGATGCTGTCGGGGACGATAACAAATGCAAACCAGCATCCACCCCCTCGCATGCATCTCATCTCCAGTCATCTATCCACATCTCTATCCCACCCAGGCCCCCTTCCTTTAGCGACTGTTCTAAGAGACTCTGTTTCAAGATCCCAATGGGAATGATTTTTTTTTTAAGAGGCACATCCTCTCTTGACATGATCAGGCTAAAAATCCTGAACAATCTCAGGCTGATTCTAGGATAGTTTTGAGTAGGTTGTCGTGGGATTTCCCCAGAGTTTGAGTTCAGTGTAGTATGTTAGGAGAATCTTAATACTTCAATAAGGGTGGATTGACGTTGCATCAATTTCTATTCTCATTACAATAAAAGAATCAGTGTGGTATTAGAATTTTACTGCCTGTGATGTTTGGTGAATTACAGGGAGGTCTAATATGATTTCTCTCACTATATTCTGTTTAGATTGGCAGGTTTCTCTGGGCATTTCTCAATAGACTGATAAAGCACTAGACAGAGGATTAGCTCTCTTGGAAGCTAAGAAAGGAGGTGATCGGGGCTGTTTATAGCTTGTGGGGATGGATTTTGATGGAATAGCTTAGAGGGAGTGAAATTTTCACAGCATACAGAATGCCAAGGACTCAGGGAACACATTATACGGTACAGCCCAACCCTGTGGAGTTCCTCCCTGTGGGGACCCAGGACCAGAAAAACCAGAACAGAAAGACTAATGGATCTCCTCTTGGGACGACATCATAAGAAGATATAAATCATGCCAAGTGTCTCTGGAGGGGATCCATTCTTTTTTTCCTACTAAAGGGAGGCTTCAGATTGGACTTAACTAGCACATATTGGACAGCGCTCTCAGCACTCGTTATCTCATTCCCTTCTCCCACAGCCCTGTTGGATAAGCTGTCATTATTGTGCTCCCCATCATCGGCATTGTTTTAGATACAGTTTCCTGGAGACAGACAAGGAAATGTAGAACTGCATGCAGAAGGCTTCCTGGGGATTACTCTCTGGAGATGCATCTGAAAGGAAGCAAGGGAGGCGGAGTTGGGCAGATAGGGAAGCTGACCTTCAACATGGCTGGAACTGTGATGCTCCTACAGGGAACTCCGGAGTGGGATGGCTTCAGGGTCCTTCCAAGCTGACACAAAGGGTCTGGTCCTGTGTCTACACACGCCGGCCATTCGTTGGCTGGGGCTACCCCACAGAAGGAACATAAACTTGGACAAGGCAGTCCCCTGCTGCAGAAGGCATTGCTCAGTGAGGGATGCAGCAATGATAGGTCAACAGCCAATATTCTCAGCACGTGGAGGACAAGCATGTCAGCCCTGACGAAGGGATCTGGGCAGAATTCCACACTCTCCACTAAAATTGTCCCCATTATCATTTAGTGAAAGAGGCTCAAAAGAATTAAGCAAATGACCCAAGGGCACATAGCTGGCAGTGGACCATTAGTTCCTCTGACTTCTAGGTCAGCATGCTTTCTCTTTCCTGTCCACTGCCTCAGTTTCCCTCCATTACTCTCAGGAGGCCAACTGAAGGTGCAGGTGGTGAGGTTGCAGCTGATGGAATGGAAGGTTCCCAGTCCAGGAATGGCAACTCTGGTGGAAGGATGCTAGGAACACCTCCCATTCGGTACACACCAGTGACACCCACTGTGTGTCCTGCATTATTCTACATGCCGTGGATATGATGATGGGAAGACAGACAGGTCTCTTTTCCGATGATGTGTCTATTCTACTCAGACAGGCTTATATTCCAGGGAGCCTAGAATAGGATGGAGAAAATCAGTAGTAGCTGAGATCGGTGAGTGAAATAGAAACCTTATTCGAGAAAACAGGAAAGGGCCTTCTTGTCTATATTAATTCGGGTTATATCGTAGTTGGCTGCAAATGACAGAAAGCCCAATATTGATAAAAACAATATTTATTAATTTCTGTTTATTAAGAAAAATGTGGTGTTCACTGAACACAAGAGAGCACTGAAGTATGCAAGACTTTATTATATGCTGGGTGTGCAGCCAGACAGAAATCCCTGCCCCAATCAGAGGCAGACTGCTGTCCTCTGATTTCTACTTCAGACAGGGTTTTGGTGAAGTTTGGGTTAGGCTGGTGTGTGGTTTTAAAAGAGAGAGCAGGGAAGTTCACAGATGAAGTCAAGCCAACCATTCAGTCAGTCCGTCTCACATAGGTGATCGTTGAGGGCAGGAAGCATCTCTGTCCTTAGGAACACAATCGCGATTGCGGCTGGGAGCGGTGACTGCTAATTTGTCAGATTTAGGCCTGTGCACAGGTTTTCATCTTGGTCTTGTCCTCCCTCTTCAGGAAAGAAGTTCTCTCATGGTGATTTCCCAAGGTGTTTGTCCACAGATATAATACGGCATTGCCTTCCAGATGTCTGTGCTGGATTCTCATCATTCGATGGAAGATACGAGTATTTACATATATCCTTGAAAAAGAAACTTCCATTCAGTCTTCTTTTTTTGATTTGCTTTTGCCATGATGTAGTGTAGCATATGTACATTGGACTTTTTTGCATTTTTTTCATGTTCTGCAGAACATCCATTTTCACATCAAAGTAGAAGGGATTCGTGGCTGCCTAACAGAGGGGATGTGAAGACCCCACTCACTTTGGTCTCAGTGGGTAGAAGAAAACATCAGGTAGCTGGAGATACCAGTTTAACTTCCTAGGAAGGGCCCTGTATCTTTCCAAACAGGATAGTAAAGGGATGGAGGCAAATGTCAATCCCTAGTTGAACCTCAACTCAGGGAATCAGGCCTTCCACAAGTGAGTCCTGGAGTTTACCAGCTGCCACTGGACACGCCCACCTTGAGATAGAGGAGGGCGTCTCCTGTGTGTCAGGCCTCCTGACCTCTCCCCAAATATGTCTGAATACTCTGACATGTAGCTATCCTGGTCAGCAAGGCCCATCTCACTTCCTCTTTAGTAAAGTGCCCTGTGAGCTGCCAAGAGCTGGCCCATTGTCCTTTACCCCCAAACTCCCAGGTCCAGTGGGCCAGGTCCAGTGGGCCAGGCCCACCTCTGGCCCTTGCATAGCCTCACAGGAACATGGCTGAGGATCAGGAGATTTTATTATTACCTTACAAATGAGAAGTCTGGAGGTAGGAGTCCTCAGGTTGGTGTAGCAGCTCAGAGAATTCATCAGATCACAAGTTCCTTCTGTCTTCAAGTCTGTCATTCTCAGTGAGTCAGATTTATCCCCCACCTGGTGGCAAAATGACCATAGTCATTCTCTATTAGTTGGGGTTATGCAGTTGCTATGACAAACAACTCTAAAATTTTGGTGGCGATAAAGACATATTCTCAAAACAATGATATTTCTCCCGTATGCCATCATAGTCCAATTTGGGCTGGCAGGAGAAAGTCAAGAAGGGATTTCTTTCCCTCTCTGTCACTCGGGGGCCCAGGCTCCTTCTATCATGGCTCTGCACTCCTCTAAATCAAGAGTCTTCTCCAGCCAGTGGGGAGGTAAAGAAAGAGCAACAATCATAATGGGAATGTTTCATGGGCTAGGCCTGGATGTGGAAAACATTACTTCTGTTGACGATCTAGAAGTCATCAAAGAGCCACATCTACTCCAAAGGAAGCTGGGAGGTGTAGCACAGCTGTGTTGCGTGGGCAGCAGAGAACCCAGATATTACAGAGCTCTGCAGTCTACCCTGTAATTTCCAAGTACCACATCCTCACACAACAGCATTCAAGGCCAGGGCCAAAGGCAGGAACCACAGGGCTTTCTTCCTCATTTCTCTCTTTTTATCAGAGAGAAGCATCTTTCTCCAAAGCCTCCCAGATTTTTTGCTTATGTTGCATTGGCCAGCACTGGGCCATCACTAACTGCAAGGAAGTCTGAGAGGGTGAGGATCTGGCATTTTGTTCTCTAAGATGAGAAGTGGATTCTGCCATCAAAAAGAGGGCTGAGAATGGCTCCTGGTTACTCTGTCAACATGTGTCTATGGCTCAGAACAGAGTATTCCAGTCAAAGTGAAAAAGGGAATTGTCAGAAGCAGAAGATAGGGATGGCATGGGGCCAAGGACCCAGTTGAGGACTTAGGATGGATTTCAGTCCTATCAGGGAACTGCAGTGGAGGGAGCTGAAGACCAGAACCAAGGCCACAGGTAGGTAGACCAGGAAGCTGCCCAGGTGTGATGTTCATGCCCCATGGCCCCTCTTGGAAACAGCCAGGTGACGGCGCTGGGTGGGATTGCTACAGGATCAGGGTCAGGGTAACTGATCCAACACCATCACTCCGTGCATGTGTGGGGTGAGGGGATGAGCATATAGAAAGATAATACCCTGGACCACTTTGTCCAGGTGCTTTATGGCTTTACTTGAACCCATCATCATGTAGTTCCCCTCGAAGCTCTGCTTCCCTGCCACGCCACATCCCACTTTTCTCCCCTTCTAAGAAGAGTAGACTTTGGCCAGAACAGGGATGGGGACCGTAGTTGAACTGCTGATGAATTCCAAGCCCCCTTTTAGGTGAGAAAGGAGTTTTATGCTAACCCCTATGAGCGCTGGGACTCAGGAAATAATTATACTAGCTTCTGTCTACAGAGCATCTCTTTTGTAAGTGAACAGTGGTTTTCAGCCTGGTCATATATGCAATCACCTGGGGTGTTTTCAAAGATTCATTCTCCAATTAGACTCTCTAGAGGTGCATCCCAGGCATCGGTAATTTTTTTAGAAGTTCCCCAGTGATTCTAACATGCAAAGAAGTTTGAAAAACATTGTATTAAAGAGTGTTCTAAAGGTTTTAGAGACACAATCACTTTTCATCTTCACAGCCACCCATGAAAGGAAGGTACCATCAGTTTCCACATTCACAGATGAATGAACTGAGGTTCAGAGAGGTTAAGCAGCTAGCTAGGGATGATACAGCCAACAGGCAGCAATGCTGGAATTCACACCTAGGTCTGACTCCCAGGGTCACAGTCCCCTCCACCTCGTCAGGCTGCATCTATAGGAAACAGGTTGCTATGTCTGACAGCTGGGATGAGGCTGCAGTAGGCTTCGGCTGACAACACCCGAGATTGCTCCCAAATGGTGTTCCCCTGGCTTTGTCTGGGGAAACCTAATTGCTGCAATTGTGTTATAAAATTATCACTTTACCCACGCAAATGGGCCAGAGCGACTGGTTGCCTATTCCTGTGGTTGTCCCAGATTATTAAATGAGCAGCTGCTTCCAAATATGTTTGCAGACGCCTAATTCAACAGCCGCGTGCACTTGCATATTCATGGCTCCCAGCCCACGGCCCAGGCTCACAGGACTCCTCCAATGGGGCTCTAAAAGTTAATTTATCTTGACAATTTAAATAAATACACTTTGGCTGGTTTTAGTGACTCCACCAGTTTGAGAGAAAGGGAAGTCAGGGATGGGATGAGATTTGGGCGGGGTAGTGTTTGCTCTGGGTCTCAGGGTTAAGTGCAGCAGGAGGAATAAACCATTGAAATGAGGAAAAAGAACTTGACGTTGGGCAGGCGCTTGCACTCACAGCTCCAATTTGAAGATTACACGTTTCGAGACCTTGGGCAAGCTAATTTTTTTAAAAAAATTACTTTGGTTGTCAGAAGAACATTTAACATAAGATCAGCTCTCTTAACAAATTTTTAAGTCCACAATACATAATTGTTGACTATAGGGACAATATCGTAGAGCAGATCTCTAGAGCTTCTTCACCTTGTGTAACAGAAACTATGCCTCCTGATAAGAAACTCCTCATTTCTCTCCTCCCTGCCAACTGGCAACCACCATTTCTCTCTGATTCTATGCAATTGACTATTTTAGATACCTCCTGTACATGGACTCATGCAGACCTTTGTTCTTCTACGCCTGGCTTATTTCACCTGGTATAATGTCCTCCAGGGTCATCTGCATTTTCACGTATTGCAGCATTTCCTCCTGCTTCGTGGCGGCATAGTATCCCATTTTGTGTCAAGATCACATTTTCTTTATCCATTCATCCCCTGATGGATGGCTGGGTTGTTTCCACAGCTTGGCTCTTGTGAATAACTGCAATGGCCATGGGTGTGCAGATATCTCTTCGAGATCCTGGTTTCAATTCTTTTGGATAAATACCCAGAAGGTGGGTTACTGGACCATGGGGTAGTTCTATTTTTCACTTTTTGAAGCACTTCCATACTGTTCGTGGCTACACGATCTTACATTCTTGGACAAGCTATTTGATCGATCTAAAATTTGTTTCTTACCTATAATAACAGACTCATCTGCAGGGTTGTAAAGAGAACTAGATCAAACAATGCAATTTTCTAAACTTTTGCCATACTTGATTGCCTTCACATACTTGTCCTTCCAGGGCTACTGGTTACTTAATTTTTCCCCTCTAAATTAATCCACTTCTATTTTTAATCTGAATATTAGTTACCCATGACTTTATTAATAACATCCTGCGGATCACAATAACATTGCCCTTTTCTAATGCACATTAAATAATAGATCACTTTAAAAACAGAACAGCTCCCTCCATGTGCTGCCTCAGTGGTATGTGGACCACACTTGGGGACAGTCTACATGGAGCAGGACAAGGCCACAGCTGAGCACCAGCACGTAGGAGATATTCAGTACTTACCTTGTCTCATCCTCCTCTTAATTCTAGCCTCAGCTGTAAGGAAGATCCTAACCTGGCAGAATGGATTGTGCCTACAAAGTGCCCACTCTGGGGTCGGGGGGAGCTCTGCCACCTTGAGGAAATAGAATCAGCTCCAGGGCCGGTGAAGGCCACTCATTTCCCACTTCCTGCCCCTCAGTGTAGCAGCTCTGAATTCACAGCGCAGACCCAGGAGCCAGGCTGCCTGGGCTCCAGCTGGGGCTGTGCCAGCTACTAGAGAAACAATTCTCAGCAGATGTCCAACCCCTCTGTGCCTCAGTTTCTTCATCTGCAAGATGGGGAGAATATTAGCTACATCCCAGGGTTGTCATATGAGTGAAGGACGTGCACACAACTGCGAACTGCCTGGTGTAGAGAGAGTGCCATTTGAAGGGTTGCTAAGCAAAGGAATATTTTTCGAATGGCCAGATAGGCTGACACACATCAGTTTGTAATCACTCTTTCCTTTCCTTCCTCCCTCTCTTCCTCCCTTCCTCCCTTCCTTTCCTCTCGGTCCCCTCTTTCCTTCCTCCCTCTTTCTCTTCCTCTCCTGCGCCTTCCTTCTTTCCGCCATCCCCTTTCCCCCTTCCTCCCTCCTTCAGTCTCTATCTTCCTCCCACACACCCAGAGGGCCTCCTATACCCCAGGCAATTGTTTAGTTACTTCCCTATACACAGTAAGCCTCGTTTTCCCATTTCACAGATGAGAACAAAGAGGCTGTAACTTGGAGAAAATACGTGATTTTTACAGATCTGCACAGTTAGCATGTGACTGAGCTGACGGCTTCTTCCTGAATTCTCACTCTAAAAACGATATATACTTGTGAAAATCACGGTGATTCCTTCATCGTCCACCCAGTGCATTGCGTGTACCTCCAGTACATGCATTGCTCTTGGAGTCCTGTAAGGGAACAAGCTCAGCTTCTTGCATGGGAGTGTCACCTTGTGTCTGCGTATGTGTGAGGGACGGAGTATAATGGTTGGGAGTGTGGCCACTGCAGTCAGACTGCCTGGCTTTGCCTTCTGGTCTCACCTCTCAGGCCGTGCAATGCTGAGCACATCCCTCCACATTTCCGGTCCTCAGTCTTCGTGTCTGAAATACGGGGATAATAACAGAACTTACTTCCTGAGGCTGTTGTGTGTAATAAATGAGACAACACACAAGAAGTGCTCAGCACAGCACCTGCTCAGTGCCAGTAAATATGAGCTATTGTTACCATTACCCTAAGCATTATAGGAAACGACATTATAGAAAGCTACTGTTCAAGGGCAAGTCGATGGTTACAGCAGTTGCAGGATCCAATCACTCCCCTCCAACGTGGGGTCCGGCTGATCAAGATGCCCATGGTCAAGTTCACCTGTCACCTACTCTGTGACCTTGAGTAAATCCTTAACCTCTTTGAGCCTTGATTTTCTTATCTGTAAAAGAAGAATAATACTAGCCCCTGTCTTAGGGTGGTTGGTTATGAGGATCAAATAAAGTAACCCAGAAGAATTACTTAGGGCAAAGCCTGGCACACGGTGCACGGTGGCCAATCACGAAAGTGAGCTATTATTATGGTGCTGAGCTCTCAGTTTAGTTGCACGGATGCCACATTTTGGGGACAAACATCATCTGTCATTTTTTTTTTTCTTTTTAAGCCACCGCCTCCTCTCTTACTGATTACCTGATGCTCTTTAGGTAAACACTCCTGGGGATGTTCCAGCTGTTTGGTGCTGGCAGGATCACCTCTTCCCCCCAACACACACACATCAGCACCTCCAGCAGCTGGGCTCTCCCCGTCCTCAGGGAACAGTGTTGCTCCAAGGACGACCAGGAGCAGACAGAGCCTGGCCGAGAGGGAGGGTCTGAGCAGGGGCAGGAGGAGAGGAAGGAATCCCCTCCCAGTGTCTGCCTTTCCCTCAGGGGAATCATAAATTATGCTCCTTTACTTGTTCACCACTGCTCCAGTGGAAATTAAATTCACAGCCTGTATTTTAAATCCTATATATTGTTTGGTTTAAGCTGGGATTTTTTTTTTTTTTTTGCTCTGATAAATAGGGCATTTTAATAACATTCACAGCGTGACAAAGAGTTGGGAGAAAATACACATGGCTCTGCAGGTGTCTGATTCCCCGGCACTGCTGAAACGGGATCTTGTCACAGCTCTGTCCTGGAGAGTGACTAACGCTTACGTAGGAAGGAGAGGGTGTCTCTGCCCCTGCAGGGACTGAGATGGCAGGGGAGGCCGAGTGTCGGGAGCCGTAGAACTG
>CAUYSK010112856.1:0-16425 GCA_963575035.1 Avahi laniger | reverse complement strand
AATTTCTTTCTATTTTTTGGTAGAGATGGGGTCTCGCTCTTGCTCAGGCTGGTCTCGAACTCCTGAGCTCAGAACGATCCGCCCACCTCGGCCTCCCAGAGTGCTAGGATTACAGGCTTGAGCCACCGCGCCCGGCCCCTTGAGTCATTTTCAGAATAGATTTTCAGCTCCATTTTTCCCCCCCTGGAAAATAAGCCTGCGCCTTCCCAGCTCGGATGGCCCTAGATGATGCACGGCCCACGGCCACGTGAGAAACTCCACGTTTCTCCTGCCCATTACAACCTAAGCGGTTTTAAATGGTTTTCGGGTCCTCTCATCTCTAATAGATTAAAAATGCTCCCTTGGGCACTGCAAAGACATCGAATGGTACTTGAACCAAACCTCTGGCTCCAAGAGGCCTGTGAAATGTACGCTAGAGCTTCAGAGGCGAGAGGGCAGGCCATAAACCACACTGGGTTTGAATTGTGCAGCCTGCCACATTTTGTGTCGCAGTCTTCTTTTGCTACAAGCTGTTTCTTAATTGTCTTCTCCCCAGAACGCCCTCTCCCCACCACCTAAGATTTCTCAGGATGGGGTCCTGAAGGCTCCAGCACCTTGGTAATCCCAGGGGACCAAGCATCTCCTCTGGCTGGCAAGGCTGGGCCTCCTCCCTGCCCCTCTCTGCTGCTAGAGCACCATGTGGCCCGAGACACTGGGCGGGGCTGCAGAGCACCCCTGTGTCTTCCTCCTCCACACGGCCCTCCCCTCCAGTCACCACCTCCTGCCCCGTCTCCTGTTGTCCTGTACACACACACCTCAGAGCGGGCCCTCCCCAAGCTCCCCAAGGCTGAGCCGACATCTCCCCTCCTCCTGGACCCCTTTCCGGGCCTCTCAGACCACGCCCATCTCAGCTGGGAGCAGGACCTCTCCCAACCTTTTCAACTAGGTCTCATTTCTCCACATCGTGTTTTCCCTACCAGTCCCCCGTGCAGTGCTCATTATACTTCTAGGATCTGTTGATTGAGAAAATAGACGATGACAAAAACTACTAGGAATTCAACAATGCTTTCATGTGAATTCACACTTTGATCATTACCAACACACTTACATACGTGTGAGACGTGATCATGCTCTGGAGATGTTACTGCTCTAGTCTGCAGGAAATGCTTATGGGAGTGTGGATCTGGGTAAGGTCTTGACGGGCCCACAGGTGGCAGCCCTCACCCAGGGCACCGTGAACCCGCACTGCCGCGTACCTCACCACGCCGTCCCCCGCGGCAGCCTGCTGCGCCACGGTGTGGGGCTCTTGCTGCCCAGCCAGGTGCAGCTCCTGGAAGGCTCCCGTTCCTGACACAGGTCACTGAGGCACAGGCATGGAGAGGGCCTAGGACAGGACCCCAGCCCTCAGAGCCTGACCCAGGTCTCAGGACTCCCAGAGAGAGCCAGAGCGGCGTGGCAGCCACCCCCACTGCAAAGGGAACTGCACAGGGGCAGAATGGGCACGAGCTTTACAATGAGACAAACGCGCCACGGCTGACTCCCAGCTCTGGGCCCTGGGAAAGCTCTGCAACTTTTCAGGCCCTCAGTTTCTCCATCTGAAAATTGTTATCTTGAGAAACAAGAGGTGGGATTGTAAAGCCAGTGGCCCACAGTCGATGCTTACTAGGAGTGGTATTATGTAGGATATATTTGTGGCACGAAATCTTTGAGTGCCTGGCGCAAGCGAAGTTGCTTTCAACTTAAGAGCTCCGCACTGGCTGCAAGCCGGTGAAGCAGGCGGGATGGACTAGGCTGTGCTGCACAACGAGTCAGCCCCAAACCTCAGTGGCTGCACAGAGCAAAGACTGATTTCTCCACCATGCTACACGTGCAGTAGGCACAGTCACTCAGGGACCCAGGCTGGCAGAGGCCCCACCTCTTCCAAGATCACCATGGCCAGGGAAAGAGAATGTGGGGAACTGCTCTTAACGCTCCCCTCAGAAGACGCACATGCCACTGCCATTCACACTGTGTTGGCCGAGAAACCCCGTGGCCACACCTACCCGAAGGTCAGCTGCGGTGGTACCACATCCCCACAGGAACCCAGAGCAGCCGTGAACAGCCCTGCCCATGGCCACAGCCCGCCCGTTTGTTTCCAGATACAAGAAGCTGACAGACTTTACTAAGACATAGTCCATGACTGATTTATTCCAGGTTTGAAGCCCTACAATTTCGATTTGTGGTTTCATCTGCCATCTTCCCTAAAATGGGAGTGGCGAGTTCTGAAAGCGATGCAGCTTCAGTAATTGTTAATGAACTCAGATTCAGCGCGTAGGTAGAGGTTACACATGCAAAGGCTCTCTGGAATAAAATGTGCCGACTGGTGGTGACAAGTTACGATGCCCTCATCCATCTCAGCTTGATGGGTGGCATCTGTCATTGTGTCTGGCATCCGTGAGGTCTTAAGGTCTTAGAATCACTGATATTGTCATCTGTCCCCACTCTGGAAGCCAAATATACCTGAGGCCCTGCTCTCGGTGACCCTCCTTTCAGACCAGGGAATGTCTGGCAGCCCAGTGGCAGGCTGGCTGTCACTCGGGCCCCGCAGGGCTGCAGAGCAGGGTTTGTACCAACACTGACAGCCCAGGGCCTCATTTAACAACCAGCTCAATGGCGCGCCCCATCAGCAGAAATTAGCCCTTGAGTCTCCTGGAGTGAGGCCCAGAGTTATTTCATTCAGGACATGACCCAAAGACAGGAGGACACAGGGACCTGGGGCCATCTGTCCAGTTCCTGGCAGGGGGGGGTGGGCAGCCTTTAAGCTGAGCTCTTCTGGCTAGGGGCACCTCACCCCTGCCCTCCCCCTGTCCTCCCTCATCCCCCTCTTCCCTCTTACACCTCCCCAAGAGCCCTGGGGAAGGTGCTGCGCAAGGGTCTGGGCTGTGCAGCTGTGGGGAGAGGTGTGGCCTGGAAAGAGGGACACTTGTCCTCCTTCAAAGCACTAAAGGGAGCCCAGGGCATTCAGCGGAGTGTCAGAGGGGCGGGAGGCCGATCTCAGGCAAGAGCCTCCCCTGCCTTCCCAGCACCCGCTGGCTCGCGGGAGTCGGCCCTGAGAGTGACACACAGTGACAAGCCCCAGGTGGCAGAGCTGCTGGGAAACAGGACTCCACAAAGGAGTCCTGTGCGTTTGTCACCTGAGCATCATGACAAGGCTGTGGCAGCAGGCGGTAAAGCAAACTCAGAGCAGTTATTCAGCTCACCCCAGGGCCTTAGCAAGCTGGTGGGAAGCCCGGAACTGACCGTGGCCTCTGACTGCTTGCCTAGTGCTCTGAGGAAACAGAACAGGGCCGGGGGCATTGAGCAAAGGCCGGGGCCCATGCCAGTGACAGGAACGCCTGCTGGTGGCAAAAGGAAGGTCTGGGTTGAAAAAGGTCCTATCAACTTGAGTTATTTATTTGGGACTTGCACAGGAGGACTGGGGAGAAGGGGCCTCCCCTAGCTCAGGGCCGCAGAGCCGGAGACCACCGGCAAAGGCAGACACGGACAGATCTCGATCTCCCTTGGGAATCCGAGGTCAGCATCTGTGCCAAGGGGGAGCCACAGATCGCTTCCCCAAGCGGTGGCAAAGCCCACCCTGCCCAGCTCCGGCCAGCGCTCCAGGGACTGAGGCCACTGCTCCTCCCCCGCCCTCCGCCCCTTCACAAGAACCTGTGTCAGGGCTGCAGACCACACAGCGCAGAAGCAGGAGGCCCTCTGACGTCACCTAATCTACACCCTAAGGTGACCTTGAGAAAGGGCCTCAGTTTCCCCAGCTTTTTCAAAAGTACAGGCTGGCTACCCAGCAGACACCCAGTCACTGCTAGCCAGCGCCGGCGGGGGGCAGGAGCGTCTGTGTTGCTGCGCTGTGGGCTGTGCTGCAGGCCGAGGGGTCTTCCTGGCCCACTCGGTGCTCTGTGAGAAGGAACAGCCAGGGATCTTGAGAACGCCTGACATGGGAGGTGGGGAGAACATCGCAAGGTTGCAGCAGGAACCGATTTAGGGCTGGGAATGACAGTGCCTCTCAGGTCTGGCTGGCATCCCCGGCCAGAAAGCCCTGGAGAAAGTCGATGCTACCCCTGCTCTGGGTGGGCCCCCTGCCCACCCCTCGTGATGGTGTCTGCAGAGGTGGGGGATGATGCTCCAGCCCACACTCCACTAGGACGTGCACCGAATGTGATGAGGTGGGGTGGGGGACAGGCCGGGGGGCAAGAAAACCTGTCCCAGCACCACCAGTGACTTGCAGGTGACTTTGGCCAAGTCCCAGCCTCCTTTCGGCTCAATTTCCTGATGTTTAAAATAGATAAACAATAACCCTCGGCCTCCCCGCGCCGTGGCAGGGGAGCACGCTCCGGGACCGATGCACCTGGGTTCACATCCTTGTGTCCCCTCACCAGCTGGGTGCACATGGGGAAGTTACTTAACCTGTCTGCGCCTTGGTTTCCTCTTCTGTAAAGTGAGGCTGGTAACACTAATTACCTCCTAGGAAAGGGCAAGGCTTAAATGGATTACTCCGTACAAAGCACTAGAACACGGCGTGGCATCCAGCAAGTGCTGTGTGTGTGACCATCTATCGCTATTGTTCCCTCACCACGCCCCCACCGTCCACGTCCTTAGAGCGCCTGCGCAGACAGGTGGCAGAGAGAGGAGGGTGGTGGACCATCCAGCGCGGCAGCGCAGGGGCTGCGTGGGACGTGGCTGGGACACGTTGGCAGAGCTAAGCCAGCGTCGGCAAGGCCAGGCCTGGTTAGTGCTGGCCCAGGCCCCAGGGAGACAAGTCTGAGGGATGGGAGCCGAGGCTCCTTCCAGGAGTGGCTATAAATGAATTTTGCAGACTGGCTGTCCCTCTGGTTACTGGAAGTGCCTCTGCCTGGGGACAGGTCAGCTGCAAAGGCCCACGTGCAAGCAGCCCAGTGAGGGGAGAGGCGTCCAGCCACCTTGGTTTTCTCTGCCCTCTTCCTTCTTGTCTTCTCCAAAGCTGCAAGTAGAATTGGATTTGCCAAGCAACGGGGATATCTTGCCCCATAACGAGAGGGTTATCAAACCGAAGGTACCAGCTCATCTGTGGGCCGATTTCCCTCCCAGTTTAGATGCCTCTCTCCAGCTTCTTTTCTCAGCTCCTGGGCAGGCTCCCAGGTGGGACTCACTTCTGGGCTTCCTTAGAGCAGAGCTGTGAAGAGGCCTCGGCTGGAGTGTCAGGCCCAGGCCACTTGCCATCAGGCCTGCCCCCAACGCCTCACCCCTGCAACACCAATCTGCCCCGTCACACTCCAGCCACACAGCCGCTCCAGAAGCCTCACCCTGCATCCTGCAAAGCAGACACACATGCACCAGCCAGAACCCCCACCCCTTCCCTTTCCTAAAGAAGCGTTTTTTGGCCTATCCTGTAGGCCAAAAAGCTGATGCAGGAGAGGCCCTTTGTTGGGGAGTGAACAGGCCAGGCTGAGGCTGTCAAAGCCACAGTGAGCTGGAGGCCTGGGCCGCTGGCAGGAGCCTCTCTGAGCCAAGGGCCTGAACAAATTGACGGGCACCGCTGTGTGTGGATCCAGCCAGCCATGCCCGCGGCCTGGACTGAAGGTCAATTAGAGGGTTAATCATGCCCAGCACTGCCCAGTCTGGTCGCATCCGTGACCAGAAGTCCAGCAGAGGGAGAGAGTATTAATAACTCAGTGATGACGGGCACCGCTGTGGGAATGTCCTCTCGGACAGGACGAATACAGCAAGAAGAGCCTCCCCTCAAAGTGTCTCCTTGGCACTCTCCTGACACAAAGCAGGATGTCTTAGAGGCTGTGTTTCCAGCCCAGAGTTCCAGCATCTGCCTGAGATCCACAAGCCCACCCTAGACAGTGGGGCGGGTGCAGGAGGGCACCAGCCCCAGAGAAGAGGAGACCCTGGCTTGATTTCCTGGTCTGCCCCTGACCAGGCGAAACCCTGGGTGAGGTATCGCAGGCCTCACTTTGCTCGTTTGCAAAGTGGCCTCCCTTTCCTACAACCCAGAACTGTCAGGGAAATAGGACCACTGTGGTAATAACGCTAGAAATAATAATAGACCACATTCACTGAGCACTTTGCTCTGGGCACTGGGCTAACCTTCCCACCTTGGGCCTTACCTCACTTCTGTCTCTAATTCCATGAAGTAGGTATCATTATTATCCTGTTCTACAGATAGGGAAACCGAGGCCCAGAGAGGCCCTCAGTAGCTTGTCCAGGGTCGCACAGCAGTTATGTGGTGGTGCCCTGATGCAAACTGATGGTGCATAGCTATACTACACAATCCTAAAGCACCCCTGCACCCCAACCCTGCAAGACCACGAGTGTCCTGCAACAGGGGCTCTGCCTGCTTCTCGTTGAGCCTGGGATCAGTGCTCCCAAAGGACAGAAGACAACGCCACAAGAGCAGTTAAGATACGGTCTCCGCACTCTGGAAGCTTACGGTTGTGTTGTTTGATTTTTAAAAATATTTTAATATTTAAATTCAAAAGGTACAAAATGGTATCCAAAGTCTCCTTTCACCCCTGCTCCATGGAGGCAACCAGTGTTACCCGTTTCTTGTAACAGACTATTCCAGAAGGAACCAATGCACACGTGTAGGCTTGTTTGAGCTACCAGGGAGGATCCTGTTCTGGTCCAGGCTGGGGACTGAGTGGGCCCTTCCGGGCACACCGTCTCCCACGTATCATTCCACCTTCCTCCTCTGCTTTCCAGAGGCCCTGCTGAGAGTCCACACACAGGAAGACACCTGTGCCCAGACAGCAGTGAAGGCCGAGAAGGAGAAAGTCGAGGACCACTGACAGCCCGAATTCCGTCCAGGAGCTGCCGCTCCAGCTTCTGCCTCACGCCCTCCTCTCCCAGATTCTGCGGGGGGCCCGGCTCCCTGTGTGGAATCATGGTCGTACAGGGCAGCACGGACGCCAGGGACATCAGGGCGGGCGTGCAGCTGGAGCCCTTCCTGCACCAGGTCGGGGGGCACATGAGCGTGATGAAGTATGACGAGCACACCGTGTGCAAGCCCCTCATCTCCCGGGAGCAGAGGTTCTACGAATCCCTGCCGCTGGCCATGAAGCGCTTCACCCCTCAGTACAAAGGTGAGTGTCCGGGAGCCAGGCCACATCTGGGTGCTGCCACATCGGGCCCAGGCCCATCTGCACACACTCTGCCACCTGGTGCGCTGTGGGTGTGTGCAAGGGTTGCCATGGAGACAAGGTTGCCATGGAGACAAGGTTAGCCCAGTGCCCCTCTCCCCGGGCTGGCCTTCAGGCCCTGATTTCTCTGAACTCTTCATGCCTCCAGGTCTGGAGTGTAATGCCGTTTGGCTTCCAGACAAATTAGCTCAAGTCACCAGGCTTCCGGGAATTGAGACCACCTGGCCCTGAGGTGGCGTTCTGGTCTGTGCCTTGAGGGCATTGTGGCTGGTTAACCGTGGCTGTACACACGCATAGGTCGAGGCCTCCTTAACCTCCCTCTGGAGGCCCAGGTGAGTAGCAGAGCCTGGGGCCTGGGATAGGACATGGAGAAGCTGGGACACAGCTCTTTTAGGAAACCGGAATTCCCACCTTCACCCAGGAAGGGGCAAAGTCCGGGGAATGGGCTACCACCTGGGAGTAGCTGGGGAGCCCTCTGCACGGGGCAGTGTGTGTTCTGGATCTGAGCCCAAGGTGACTCTGGGGATAGAAAGCTGGAGGGGAGGGTGCCGCCTGCTGGCATCGTGGCAGGCCGAGCACCCGGGAGCAGGCTGCTGTGTCCACATCCCACCTTGGGTAAAGGGCCCGGCAGGCTCTGCCCCGCAGCTAGACCCACAGTGGTGCGAGTGCTCAGAGAAAAGACCTCCCTAGAGGAGTTCACCACTGCAAGCTCCGCTGTCTTGTCTGTGGGGAAGGTGATAACGTCCAACAAGTCAGTTAAAACCCACTTGCACTTCAATGACCAAGATAACTGGGGAGGAGGGGCCTGTCTCCATTGGTGTCTCTCAAAGTGTGATCCAAGGTCAGCCACCTTCGCAGGTTCCCAGGCCCCACTCCAGACCTGTGAGTCAGGATCCCTGGGGTCCTGGGGTGAGAGCAGGAATCCGTACTCAGCGTGGTCTAGACAGAACGGCCGGTGGGGGCACCAGGCCTTGCGCTCTGGGCGTTGCCTCGGAGCACTGTTTCACACATGCCTGGCTTTTGGCCCGCCTGCCAGGACCTCCTGAGAGCCTAAGACAAGCCGATCATCATCACACACTGAGAAGCAGGGGAGGACCGGCCAGGGCCGCCTATGCAGCCCTCTCCTCTCCCCTGGGGTCTCCCGGGCCCTGGGGCTGGTGTTGCCTGGCTGGTTGCAGGTCACTGCCCGTCTTGTCAGGGCACCCACCGGAATTAATGACTGTATTCGCAACTGAACTCAGCCCAGCAGAGGGATGGCAGGCCGGTGCGTGGGGCGGCCTCCTGCCAGCAGCATTTCACGCCTGTTCTGCTGGGCTCTGGGGCTGAGACGGGCTGCCAGGCAGCCGCAGGCACAGCGGGAGAGGGAGAGAGGCTGGCCGGGCCTTCAGGAGACCACCCTGGCCCCTCCCCTGCTCTCGTCTGTGCTTGGCTAGGCCTCTGGTAGGGGTAGGAGGGCGCCACTCTCGGCACCCAGGCACCGGCCTGACGCCCAGACCCCTGCTCCGCCCCGCTTCCCCCCCAGGTTGGGCCCCGCACTGCCAGCTCCCCTGGGGCTCTGCTAGCTCGGCAAGTGAATTTGAGCCAAGGTGTCATAGCGAAGTGTAGCAATGGCTTCGGGGGCGTCTCGGGGCTTCACACAGGAGCCGGTGTTTCTAAACAAGCTGGGGAGGCACCTGCATCAGGGAGCCCTGTGACACCCCTCAGATGAGACCACGTAACTGACCACCCACCCCGCCCGCGGCTGAGGGGAGACAGAGCCGTGGCCGGGGCAACACCCACATGAAGAAGCAGAAACGCTGACTCACTCTGAGCACACCGCGACGCCACCGTCCAAGCACCCAGTGACCAAGCACGACAGTTAAGGAGACCCTAGCAGAAGGCCCAGAACCGGGACCCCCAGGCCCTCGGGCGCCGGGATGGAGGCAGGAAGACGGGCAGCCGAGGCCGGCTGTAGACGGAAGGGTCCCTGAGAGGGCTGTCAGGCTGCGAGGGCTGCTGGTTCTGTCCAGTTAGGAAAGTGGCATCAGCTGACCTTGGCTCTGACCTGCCACAACCGTAAGTGATTTCCGTGTCCCAGTTCATGCAACCCTCACAGCCTGCTGAGGTAGACACCATTATTACTCCTGTGTCCTAGGTGAGGAAATGAGGCACAGAGAGGTTCCCCGGCTTGCTCAGACCACACAGCCAGCGAGAGGTGGAGCCAGGACTGGAAGCCCCAGGTGTGGGCTCTGGCCACACAGGCTGGCTCCCCTGAGCTGCACTGTTCCTGAAGGGGTGGACTCTGGTGTCAGTGCTTCGGGGGTCACCTAGCCCAAGGGGGGCGGGGACATGACTTGCCCAGGGTCAGTCAGCTAGTGTCCTCAGGTCAGAGGGGCTCAAATTCTCCAAGGCTGCCACGGGGGTCTCCCCTTTCCTCCCCGATAGGAACAGCCCCCCAGAGAGAGGGGCCGTTTCTGAAGTGGCCACCACCAGCCACTGAGCACACCCTCTCCCTTCTTGCTGGCCTGCAACCGGGATGGCCTCAGGGAGAACATGGGGCAGGGATGTCATTCCAAAGGGCAGCTGCCTCACACCAGCTCACCCTGGACTTTTGCTGGGCTCCTTGAGCACGGCAGCTCCTTGGGGCTGTGTCCCTCTGCCTCCCAGTCTCCCCGTCCACTCCGGGCGAATGAGGACATACTCTTAGGCCCAGTTGGTTAACGGTTCAGCCGATTTATATTACAGATGGTGGCGAGTTAATGTTCTCATAAACTTAAAAATAAATACATGATAGAATATTCACTGAGGCTCAAGAAACTGCTCGGCCAAACCAAAATTGCTGAGATACTCTGGGCATGCCAGTCATGGCAGTAAGCACTCTTGCCTGCCCAGTTGGCATGGTCTCAGCTCGAGGTATGTGGAGAGGGCTGGACAGCAGGCAGGGGGGACTCTGGCTGGGCCCCGCACTCTCCTGGTCAGGGCGGGCCCTCCGGCGCCTAATCCCCATAGACCTGCAGGGCAAGGCAGAGGCCAGGCTGCAGCCGATGTGGCTCTTGGTTAAAAGAACAACCCAAGCACCAAGCAGTCTGGGTTCTACTGACGTGCTACTCTGCCAGGGGCAGCAACCCGAGATTGTTTGCAAGGGGCTATCTGCTCTGGATCCCAGCCAGCAGGTCCCAGGCTTTGGAGGGAAGGGCTGAGCTGAGCTATGTGACAGGACGGAAGGGTGAGAGAGAGGGGAGGGAAAGAGAGACAAGAGCTGGAAACAGACACAGCCCAGCAGAGGCACACAGAAAGACAAAGAGAGAGACAGGGACGCAGAGCCTGGCTGTGTAGCTCTGACAATATGAGAAATGGAAATGACTTTTGGATTTTATTGGTTTTGGGTTATTTGCACATCTGCTCTCCTCCATTTACTCAGACACTCAGAACTGATGAGATCAGACAAGAGCTGGAGCCTGGAGAGGGGGTGAAGGTCACGTTTCTTGTCCTCCAGGGAGGCCTCCTGGGCCTGGGGCTTCCCAAGCCTGTGGTTTCTGGCAGGCCCGTCACCGTAGCCTAGTGGAGAAGCCGGGGGGCTGCTGGGAGGCAAGTCAACTTTACAAGACCCGAGAGGGCCTTGCCTTGGCTGGCACACCTTTCCGGGCTCCCGGCAGCCAGGAGGCCTGAGCTCCTCAGGGACCGGCACCGAGGCCAGCTCCCGCCCGTGGCAAGTGGAGCAATGGGCTATGGGGCCCAGAGCTGGTTTCGGAAAGGTCAGTTCTCCCTAGAACAAGCACGACGATGACACTCCCTCCCCGAGGACACAGGGCTGCAGACGCAAACCCCAGGACCTTGTGGCTTGGCGCCCCAGGCCTCGGTGCAGACTGCCCTCTCCCGGGTGAAGGAATCTTGGCCTCTCTGTTCTCCCCCACGGGACAGAATGAGCAGAGCAAGCGTGACTGGGGACACAGCGGGAGTGTTCCTCATGCACACGCAGGGTAAACACAGCGTGACGACACCGGACTCTCCAGAGACAGCCCCTGGCTCCGTGTAACTGCTTGTCTCTTGTTCCGCACCCACAGCTGGGGTGGCAGCTCAGAGCTCCACTCTGTGTCAACCCCGTGACCTTGGGCAGGTTGTTCGATTTCCCTGAGCCTCAGCGGCCGTCAGTGGCCCTGCAGGTGCATCGGGACTTGGAGGCAGCAAAGGAAGGCGGCCCAGTCCGGCCTAGGATTCCTCCCCGCCAGCAGCCCTTGCTCTCACGAGTGGGACGGCTACAGGGGGCTTGGCCTAGGGACGAATGCTGGTGGCAGGGAAGTGGTAAAATGCCAGGTTCGTGTACGGTGTTATCACTACCATCGTGATTACATCACAGGACACAGGAGCCTGGGACGGGGTGAGGAAAAGCGGAGTTTTTTTAGAAGTTGGAATGGACTGAGTGTCACTCTTAGGCTGCAGAATTAGGGCACTCGGAATCTGAGATGACAGGACTGGCCCAGGGAGACTGCTGAGCTAGGCACAGATGGCTCTGGAGAGCAACTTGCTGAATTACAGAGCAGCCCTGAAAACGAGCGTCTGCACTGACCCGCCCGGGAGGGGACCAGATGGGGAGATCAGCTGCCTTTATGGCCTGCTCAGCAGAAATTGCCACTTACTCTGAGAAGGTGACCAAGTGGCCAGGGAGGAAATATATGCCTTGGAGGACGTACAAACACGCAGCCCACCCTCTGTCGGTCGGGGTCCCAGCAGGAGGCAAATGCTTCGCTCAAAGGAGTTTCAATGAAGAGAATCTCGAAAGGAACTATCTGCAGATGTGCAGCCAGGATTCAGGAAACAATCAGGGCCGAGGGCACCGGGAACTAGCCACGCCAGAGAGCTGTGACCACCCAGGCCACGAGGGCCAACGTGAGGGGCAGTGTCACCAACCCTGTGCGCATGGAGGCCACAGAGGAACGCGGCAGGTGTGGACGCAGGCTAGTCACAGTGACGCAGGGGGGACCCAGCCTTTCTCCTCCCACCCTCCGCCTCCTGCCAGTGTGCCCCACTGGCCAAAGCCACTGGGAAGCCGTAGGGCAAGGAGGCCATTGGCATATTCCACGGGTCAGCCCTCGGGCACGAAGCAGGACGCAGTGGGGTGAGAGCGGTTGGCGCGTGGGGTGGGGGCGCAGAGACTCACGCACCGGGTGCAGGAAGGACGGGATGATGAGAGCTCTCACACCTGGTGCTCGCAAAACCACCTGTATGTCCATCTCCTAGGCCACCACCAGGGCACCGCCAAGGTGAGCACCCCTGGATGCGAAGCCCCACAGAGGGAGGCTTCAGCTCTGCCACGAGAACAGGAATCTAAAGGGTGACCACAGAGCCATGATGAGCCTGCCACAGCTGGTCCCCCGCCTGGCCAAGGCCCTGGAGGACACCCATGAGCGTGTTTGTTCACGGGTTTCCGGGCAGTCTTCACTTTCACAACCGGCAGCATTTGTGCCTTGATGATAAACACCGATGACAGGTGGCACCGTAGGGAAATCTCACAAGTGCCCTATTTCACCAAAGAACCCTGTTCCAACCAATGGCCTTCATGTGCCAATGCGTCTGACCAGAGGACGTGGCCGAGCACCAGGGTGAAAGGCAGAGAGACGGGGAGGGCGAAGGAAGGGGTGACGCTGGGTCCTGAGCCTGCCTGCGTGCTGCCGGAGGAAGGCCTCCTGGCAGAGGCCGGTCAGACGGCGACGGAAGGGAGAGGAAGGATGAAGGCGGCAGGGGTAAGGGCGGGGCGGGATGGGCCCCAACTTCCCTCATTGCACTGGGAGCGGGGAGGACCAGTTCTGACGCCCCCAGGCGGGGCACGGCCGGGAAGGTGTGTGTGTGTGTGTGTGTGTGTGTGTGTGTGTGTCCGCGCTGAGAGGTCTGCAGTGCAAGAACAAAAGGTACAGAGGACTTTGCCTAAGAACGAAGGAGCAGAGAGGGGCTGAAGCAGAGCCGTGCCGGGCGCAGATGAGCCCAAGGCTGTTGCCTACAAGCCATGGCTCTGGGCTCGTTCTGGGACAGCTTCAGATTCAGGCGAAACCAGGCCAGACCCAGAGCTCTTTACTGAGCGAGGCGTTGGGGTAGAGGGGAGGTTGACCTGTGCCATTGAACTGAACTCCAACGCTGTCACCCACTGCCACGTGTCCACTGGGAAGCCCCTCTCACCTGGTCTCTGCTCCCCTCCCTCTGTGTTCTGCAGGCACCGTCACGGTGCACCTCTGGAAAGACAGCAAGGGCCATCTCAGCCTGGTCGCCAACCCACTGAAAGAGAATCAGGAGCCCTTCAAGGTCTCCGCGGAGTCGGCGGCGGTGGCCATCTGGCAGACGCTCCAGCAGACCGCCGGCGGCAGTGGCGGCGCCTGCGTCCTTGCGCAGCTGGCACGCTCACCCAAGGAGAGGTGAGGGCTACCTGGCAGGATGGCAGGGCCCAGCAGCACGCCCGCCTGTGCCGGAGGCCAGCCTCCCTGTTAGGGCTGGCGCCGAGAAAATGAGAGATTCAGATGAAGGCTCTGTCTAGAATAACCAGTGTGACCAAAGAAAGGAATGGATTTCCTTTTATGCCACTTCTAGAGGGAGGATTACGATGCATTTTGTCTCAGAAGCCGATGCACAGGCAGAGTTCTATACAGAGTACGTATTCGGTACATATTTGTTTAATTAAATACATGTTTCGCTGAGACCGTCAAGTGTCTCTGAGGGAAAAGTGTGCAGAACAGAAGCCCTAGAAGAGTTTACATAAAGGAATGGTGTGGCTAATTGCTCCCAGAATCATCTCTTTCCTTAGCAGTCAGGACGTGATGAGGAGGGAGGTCCCGCGGCTCACAGCGGGTCCTGGAGGTCCTCGGGGAGGGTCCGAAACCTCTGACAATGTCAGCTGGCCTTTCTCAGATGGAAAGGATCCCCGGGGATTTTTAAAACATGTACGGAAAACAGAAGGGAGCTAATACAATGACAATGCCTCCCTTCCCTAGGCAGCGGTGGATCTAATTACACTCCTGGCTCAGCGTCAGGAAGCAGCGCGCCCTATCTCCATTTCACAGGCGGGGAAGCCAAGATGCAGGAAGGCAGGAGAAAGGGGGCGTATCCGGGTCCTGGGGCTCCCACAGCCCACCTTACCCCACTCCCTATGGCACTGTGAGGTCTCAAGCACACACGGACCTGCCAGAGTATCAGAGTGTGAGCCACCGTGCGCTTCCTGATGGGGCTGCTGCCCCCCACATGCCCCCCCATAGGACAATGAGTAATAGTCCAGATGACTCACGGCCAGTTTAAATCACCTCGGCCCTCTGATGGGTGACACAGTCCAACAACTGACTCTGGGGTTTGCAGTGTGGCGTGAGGGCTGCACTGCAGTGTTGCAGTGAGGGCTGTAGTGTGGCATGATTTGGTCCCCGGGCCCGAGCAGGACAGGGAGGGCACTTGCAGCAGCCTGGTGAAGCCACCAGGGAGAGCAGCTGGGACAGCCCTGTCAGAGCCCCTCCCAGAGAGCCCAGGCACAGTCACGGGCACTCTCCCCGCACCACCCTGACGGCCCTGTGCTCCCGCCAGCCACAGCCCAGCCAAGGCACCCCTGAGGCCTGAGTCCCACCTCAACGCTCAAGTGTCTTCGCCGCTGGAAGACATTAACGGGAACCAGGTAGAGAAGAAGAGCTTCAACCCGTGGGGCCTGCTCTGCCACCAGGCCCACCTGACCCGCCTGCGCTCTGAGTTCCCCGAGAACAAGTGGCACCGTATCCTTGCCCACCTCCCACCACACGCGGTCCCAAGGCAGGGATGGGGACAGAGAGACATAGGGGAGCAGGCGTGGTGGGGGAAGCAGACAGGCATGTGGGGCTGAGGGAGGGGCGGGCAGGGACAGCTAGACGGATGAGAGGGACCAAGAAGAGATCAGATCCTCCAAAAGAAAAATCAGAGAGTACGGGAAGGTCAGACTGGGAATGAAGCGGAACTCAGCGCCCTGCCACCTGGGCAGTGAGGGGGGATGGGACGAGGGCCGCTATGCCACCTGGGTGGAGCAGCACGGGGCTCACAGGGCCAGACAGGTCCCCAGCCCAACCTCCCGTCTGTATCTGCAAATTCCCCCGCAGGCCTCTTCCGGGGGGAAGTATCCGTGGGACGGACTATGAGAGGAGGTCCCCCCGCGATGGGCTGCCAGGTTCTCAGGGAGCAAATTTAGGTTTGAAATGTCCCTTTGTCACCACTGGGCTCCTTCCCACAAACGGGTGGCTGGTTCCACAGTATTGACTAAGACACATCTGCAACCCTAATCCCTAAGAAGCTTTCGCAGGATAATTACTCCGCTGAAATTAATATTCCTGCAACACATCCCCAAAGCTAACATCAACCCACTTCTCCCACAATGTACTGGTCCATTCAGTGACTGGAGGTTTTGGCCTTACGATTTTCTGCCATCAAACGTAAATTGGGCCTGGCCTGCCAGGGATTTCTCGCCTGCATTTAAATTTCAACCTCAGAGCAAATGGAAAAGGGAAAAGCTCACACACTCATAACTCCCTCTAAATAAATGGACTTATTAAAGCAGCCTGCAAAGCTAATACCTTGAATTCTTAATAGCAAGACTGAGCTTGTCTGTGAGAGGGACCGGGAGGAGGGGAATTTCCGGGCAGCTTCCACGGCACGCTCATGGCCTCTGGTGGGGCAACATCCTGGAAGTCCTCGGACTCTTTCTTAACTCAGTGTGACTAGGGTTCCTGTTGCTGGAAAACGTGGTGTCGCAGTACACGCACCCCTGCATCCTGGACCTGAAGATGGGGACCCGTCAGCACGGGGATGATGCGTCCGAGGAGAAGAAGGCCCGTCACATGAAGAAGTGTGCACAGAGCACCTCGGCTCGCCTGGGCGTGCGCATCTGCGGCATGCAGGTAGGCCACAGAGGGCCCGCCACATCCCGCGTGTCCACTGTGGCACGAGGATGTCTCCCATCCAGATACCGCTGCCCCTTCGGAGCCCTGAGCTTTGGGGCAGCAACAGAGGAGGAGCTGGGAACCAGCCTTTCAACAGAGCCGAGCATATCTTGGTCTATGACACGCTGGGTTATTCAAGAGCATCCTTCAGGCCGGGCGCAGTGGCTCACGCCTGTAATCCTAGCACTCTGGGAGGCCGAGGCGGGTGGATCGTTTGAGCTCAGGAGTTCGAGACCAGTCTGAGCAAGAGCAAGATCCCGTCTCTACCAAAAATAGAAAGAAATTAATTGGACAGCTAAAAATATATAGAAAAAATTAGCCGGGCATGGTGGCGCATGCCTGTAGTCCCAGCTACTTGGGAGGCTGACGCAGGAGGATCG
>CAUYSK010112851.1:0-105661 GCA_963575035.1 Avahi laniger | reverse complement strand
CATCCTTCCATCTTCAAAAACTGTCAAAATATCCAACTTCTGAAAAACATACCAAGTGAACTAGTGGCACCCTCAATACGTTGTGCTATTCATAGCCGTTTCTAATTCACAGATACTTAAGCCAGAGATTTTACATCTTATATCTGTATACGTTACAGCCCATGAAATATTAATTATAAGTTTATGGGTCATTTATGGAAAGCTCTTCAATATATGCGAATCATTTAGACACATGGAAACTATTCTATTTTACAGTTAATCTTAGCCAAAAGGCTGAGAAGCAATTATTCTGTTTTAAAAGATTGTCTAGAAATATTCATTGACTATTTCTTTAGCCATTTACCTAGTCAATAGTTAGCACAGTATATAAGATGACATATATTTAAATGAAGAAACATAACACATTGATAATACTAAAAAAGTCCCTGAAGTTTCAATTACAGTGGAATAAATAACTATTTCTAAAGGCTAGAGGAAACTACACATTACGGAGGTATTAGGGTTAAATTTTAAAATTATTATAAAAACATATTCTAGGATAGTTCCTAAATTTTAATATTTTAAATACTTTTATTTCAAATTACTTAATCAAGGTTTGCTAAAAAAAAAAACACTAGCATTTTGAAAAATGTGAACATATTTTTATTCTTATCCATAATTTATATCTCATTTGCTTCTTCTGATTTTTAAATATTTATCTAAAATCATGTATATAAGCTTAACAAATAATACTATCAATATATATACACACATATACCATATATATTAGCAATGTTAAACTAAACTCTGTATAATATCAGAAATTGTTCTTTTGTTTGCATTTCTTTGCCATATTGTGAATGTTTCTTTAAAGAATGTTTTATTACTTGATAAGGGGCTCTAGTTGATGGATTACATTTGATAATTTTATGCAGATATATATCTTGCATCTTGTGCCAGGGTTAAAGCTCACAAAACCTTTTCCATTCTCAAAAGTTCAAATTCACGGAGACAAAGTAATCAAAGAAATTATCTTGAGACTAAGTATATAGAGAATGGTTGGATTAATGAATGTAATAAACATGTTCCCTGCTACAGACTCAAGCCACACTCTTCACCCACATTTTGATAAAAGGCGTAATAACATCGTGTGAGCAATCTCTCTCTCCTTGCTAGGTAAGTCAGACAGTAATCTATTAATAAACAGTATTTTACAATATATACACACTGAAAATGTATAATACTTTTAACCTATCTCTTTCCAATGTAAATACTGGGAGATTATAATAAAGAATGTTTCCCATAAAATAAATTATGAAAAGGACAAAGAGATCTATCATTCAATTTCCTTCCATTTCCTTGTATTCTGGGAACCAGGTAGACTGTCACAAATGTACACACGCTCACGAACACCTTTAAAATAATGGAGAATTTGAACAGGCACTCCATAACTGAAAAGTTATAAGATGGTCCTAAAAGATATTGGATATTGGAAAACGAAAAAGGCAAAGGAAAGACAGAAGTCACTGGAAAATACAGGACGAAAAGTTAAGACTGGGGACATTTAAAAAGGGTGAAAAAAAGCATACTGGTTGAATCCTCTTCTGTGCTACTGGGAATCATTGGTCACTGGCAGAGAACACTGAAAACAGCTGGCCCGCTTGATGCTGAGACTCCCATCCCTTTGTTTTCTCTATCATTGTCTTCTTCCCTTTTTCCCTTCCTTCTTCTCTCTCTCCCTCCCTCTCCTGCATCTCTCCTTCCCTATGTTACCTCCCTCTCTCCCTCTCTCTCTCTCTATCTCTCCCGTGCTGTTTGTGCGTTTAGAAAGCATTAAAGAACATTTTCAACTGAAACTCTGGAGTCTGATTCCAGAGCCCACACTCTTAGCCCCTAATGTATAACTGCTTCTTGTGACTTATATTTCTTTCCATGTATGACTTCAAAGACATACAGGATAGTTGTTTTTTACTTTCAGCATGTTGGACAGTGCTTTTAATGTTAAACAATATGTGTGTTGGTAATTTTAGAACTTTCAAAATGTTATTTTTCTTATCTGCTTTTATTTATTAATTGTTAATCCTTTTCAAAGAGACTCTTCTAAAAATTTAATTTAAAATCTCTTTATCATTGCAATTATCAGAATAACAATCCTGTGCAGTTTGCTGACTGTCCTTCTGTTGGGTTGTGTCAACAGCAGCTACCACACCATTGCTGCCAAAAGCTTCATGAACATATTTTACCATGTACCAGGGTCTCTTCTCTAGGAGATGAGGATGAAACAAGTTTCTGACTTCCAGGAGATTACACCATGGTGGAGAAGACAGAAAATGTATAAACAAACATAAAATCAAACACTGTTGTCAGTTGGTAATAACTGTTCGGAAGGAAAAAATAGTTCAGGACAAAGGGGAGAAAAAGTGTTGCCTAAGAGGAATATGAGGTTGTCTTCTAACCATTCTCAAATTTATGTTAACTCCTTGGCTTAGAATTTCTCCCGCATACAGATAATGTGAATTCTTCATATTACATGTAGCATAGGGGCCCTGGGGCTTCAGAGTTTTTATGGAAGAGATAGATAATACATAGATAGAGAGAGAGAATGATAGAGTTAATGTATACAGAGATAATTCATAGATAGGTTGACAAAGCACATATATATATATACATATATATATTTAATTCTCCTGGGAAGTGGCAGTCTCCAGCTTTATGCAGTGATCTCAGTTCTGGCTTTCTTACTTTCATGCCTGGAAACCACATCTCCTGTTCCAGAATGGGCATTACCATCCCAGACCCTAACCCTTAGGGACTATCTCTGCTCTAATGCCCGTTCAGCCTCCATTCTATTAGTTCAGTCATTTCAAGAGCATATTGCAAACTTATTTCAAGTTTATTGTTCTAATTTTAAGTTCCCTCTTTACTTTTGGATTCTGGGGACCTCTGAGATTTTGTGTTCGTTAAAAATGAAATCATTCTACATGTTTGTCCTGGGGTCCCACAGTTTATATTAGTTCAATCCATTATGTTGTTGGCTGCTATTTCGGCTTCCCTGGATTTCCTCAGTAATTTAAATCTTCTTCCCATGGGTTCTTTCAAATTTTAGTTTTCATTTACCATTTTCAATGTTTCTCAGATTCTCATATTGAAGAAGAAAACATCTTTCAGGGTAGGCCACTAGCTCTTCTAGACTTGTAACAGGAACATTTAGTAAAAATAGTACAAAATTACTGCTCCAATAAATCCAGCATGGTATGATATTTTTGTTATATTATGGAAGCTTTTTTTTCTCCCCCTCTGATATTTCCTTTCCCTGCTCCTCCCTTTTTCAAATTTGAATGCTAGGTCATTTAGTGTTCTTCTACTGAAAAAGGAATACTATCAAGGAGAAAAAGAGGGACTCTCTCCCCAACTCTAGAGTTTCAGAAGGTTAAGCCCTTAAGGGAAGACAAAGTGCTCAGGACAGGGAGACAGATTTGAAAGAAAGCATCATGAATTAAACTGAGGCTCTCTGGTGTCACCACTTGATCTAGAACAGTGGACAGGTGCCCCAAGATGGGAGTGGTAGAGGTTGAGGAAGAGTTAGAAGAGAAATTTTGGTTTTGTACATGAAGGTGGGTCCGGCGGGGAGGCCTTGCTCTTGGGTATTTCCATGAAGACTTCAGGAAAGGGGGACATGCACAAACAGGTTTGTGGGCCCTGAGAGTAGAGGGAGATAATGAATCCTTCTCAAACAGGAGTGAAAATGTATCTATTAATAGATGGATTCAGCCTTGGTTGACTATACAACAGAAAGATGTGGGAAAAATAGATTCACTTCTGTGTTCCCACAATGCCAGCAAAGTAGTGGGTAAAACTGGGCATACCTGGAAGCCATACAGCTGGGAATGGGGACATTTCTACTGTGTGGATCAATGACTAAGATCCAGAATATTCTATATCTCAGCAGATGCCAAAGGAGACAAACAGCACTGCCAGTGAAATCTCACTGCTAATATCTTACATAGACCTTCCTAATGTTATATACCACTTGAGAAAAGTTGATACCAAATTGATCGAACTCAGTTTCCAGTACCACAAAAGAATGAAGGATGAAAAAAATCAAATTGAGTTGTGGAAACCACAAGTAAGTTATTAATTACGTTGTTTATATGAACCGAGTTTAAACTTGCACCAAAAACGAGGTTTTCCTCAACTCAGACTTCCTTTTCTACATTGTTTGTTTATTTGATTTAAAACATTTCACCCTAAAACGTGCTTAACGTTTTTTCTTTTAGTAGTAAAAACAAGTCACACGTTGTACGTATGTTTTCTAAAGTACTGATTTCCAACTAAAATCTAAGGCCAGATTCAAACACATTCTTTGGTTCATCTCACAGGGTTTGCTGAAGACTACTCAGCCCAGCTCCCAAGAACAAATTGCGCATGTTAATTCCCAACTCCACATTTCCTGATGTCTCCCAGGTAGCTCGGAATGGTCCACAATGGGAGTATTTACACCACAGAAATCGGCAAATGACAGACATCGGGACTTCCCCTTCCTCTGAGAGCCAGTTGTGAAATAGTCACCCATACAGCACTGACACTGTGTTTTTAGCACTGGAGAGTCCAGTCACATACGACATTCTTTAAGAATCCTAGGACTCAGAGGTTTCTAATTAAGTAAAAGTTGTGTTTTATGTTTTAAGAACTTGAATTACTGGATTTATGAAACATCTTCCGTAAGGCTAGGATCCAGTTGCTCTGTTTCCCTACCCAATAATGCCACCCCAGAATCTTGCATCCGTTGGACACACATGCTGACTGCTGGAAAAACAGCAGCAGCCAGGAAGCACCAGCCACTCTTTCAGCAGCAGCCCAGCAACCACAGGGTAGATTTCCTATTAGCCATTTCATGGAAAATAGAGTAGCAAGAAATCACACCATGCCTGATGTTCTGTGGGTAGATATACAATTAGAATGTTGTTTTTATTCTTTTTAGAGTACTGACCAATGTCAAACTTTAAAAATAAATTGGTGCTGAGGAAATTAAAGGAA
The DNA here is from genome assembly GCA_963575035.1 of Avahi laniger. Taxonomy (NCBI): domain Eukaryota; kingdom Metazoa; phylum Chordata; class Mammalia; order Primates; family Indriidae; genus Avahi; species Avahi laniger. The sequence goes on along the minus strand of CAUYSK010112851.1, from coordinate 100,645 downwards.
GGAAATGAAATGTGCTGCAACGGTATGTATAGTTGAACTAGACTTAGAGAATTCAGAGATAAAGGATGAAAGACATGTTCCAGAAGCAAAGGGTGGGAGTTCCTTTTATCAAGTAAAATGAGTATAAGTGAATTGAAAGACCAGTCAAAAATGCCTGTGTTTATTATCCAGATCTCCTGTGTTTTATCTTTTACAGAAAATAACTGTTTGTGAATGTTCTGCATCATGCCCTATGTGACAAGAGAAAAGGAGGTGGGGGTGGGAAGTGAGGCTAAAGACAGGAAAACAGAAAGTTAAAAAAAACAGCATGAGGGTTGCCTGGAGGGGAAAAAAGGGAGGAGGGGTAGGGCTTACAGAAAAGTGGGCAATTTCCAGACCCCACACAGACTTCCTCCAACAGTAGGGAAAAAGCCTCAGGATTTCATAGTCCCAAAGATTTAGGCGACATGATACAAAATGATGACTGCTGGCTCAGACGCCGAGCCAGTTGTCTGGACTCTCCACCTTTTATAAGTTATTACATTAGCCTCTGATGCCAAAAACTAATAAAAAGTGGATATTTCCTTAAATCACACGCATTTTAGTTTGGAAAGGCTATCTTATAATGTTTTCCTCTCAGACTGATATTTTTATACAATGCACAAAGCTATTCTACCCTCCAACAATTTTTTGTCAGTCCAGTCATACAAAACTATACTAAAACACATGTGAATGTTCAAAATAAAGTAAAACTTTACCATTTTTATGTATTTGATAACTTATTCACTAAATAATATAAATGATTCTAGAAACTGCCTTGGGTATACTGAAACTAATCTCTATTAACTGTTACGTACTGGCTGGAAATATTTTAGTTAAAAAATACATTACCTTTTTTTTTTTTAAGAAAATCCCAGAATGCAATATTGTTGTGGAAACACATACATGAGTAAACTGTAGCCATGCATGGGAAGTTGAGATTTAAACCACTTTCTTTCAAGAGTGTATAAAATAATTCAAATGGAACTTTATTAGGCATTAATAGATTCGTATTAATAGTGATTTAGATGTGGAACAAATGCTACTGAGAACAGAAGAGAGCTTAGGGCAACAACACAATAAGGAGGGGAAAAAAAGTCCCAAGTGGACAATTGCCTTCCTGACACTAGTTAAATGCCATAATTATTTCAAGTTAAGGATTTTATTCATTTATTCAACAAATATTCATTGGTGCCTGATATATGCCAGGTACTCATCTAGGTAGTAGGGAAGCAAGAGGGAAAAACAAAGAAATTGCATAATATTGGATCCTCTCCCTCAGTGTCTGACCAACTAGAGGATAAAGGATAAGGCCTATGAGAAAATAAAGGTCCCTGATTGCATTTGGCCGGGTAGTACATTAACATGCCGGAAAAGAGAAAAAACTGGTGTCACCCTCTTCTCTGTTCTTTCTGGATTCCTGGTGGGAAATATGGCTATAACAAGTTAATAAGGATCTGTCTCAATTTTTTTCCTCACTGTGCAGAGCAGAACCTTTCAAAAGCCTTAAGTGTGGAGTGGAGGGTAGATGTCTTTCTTCCTTTCCTATGAGATTAGCCAGTAGCTTGATATTTGCCTAAAAAGAAATTTCTTCAAACCTCTAAGATGAGGAAGTTGGGAAATTGTTTCCACTTTCTTTAACAAAGGACCCTTTGAAGAATTCTTTTATCATCTTCCGTGAAAATTAGCTTCAACTTCATACGTTACTTAGGGATGAGAGAAATGCATCAATCTTCACATTCTTTAACCATTTGTAATTTAGAACTGGAATTTCATCAGCTATTGAATTATCCTTTGATTTCCTTAGATTTTATCTATTATTTTATTTTAAAGTTTAAAAGATTTTTATTAAAGACTTTTATTTAAAGTTGAAAAAGACTTGAAGACATAAATTTTATGTCCTCTTCAGACTGGGGAGACTGGTTTCATCTCCACTCTTGACATCATGAAATGTCAACTGAAATGTATGCCTTGACTCTTTCAAGGATAAAATCTGCATTTGGGACTTCATAATAAAATCTGCTTTTGGAGCTTTAGCCATTTTGGTCTTATTCGTTTCCCTCAATTATGCTATTCTCAATCCTGCTGCAAGTCTATTCCTTGTACAAAGATCCTTTCTCCTCCTAAAACCAGCATACTTTTCACTTAGTTAACTCCAATTCATCCTTCACATCAAGCTTTCCTTAAGCATCACCAGTTTAGATTTGATTCATTCTTTTATGCATTCTTAAAGAACCATGGAACTTTCGTAGATAGCATTTAACAACATATAATTTTTAACTTTTTAATACAGAAACTTATAGAAAAAATAATATGATGAATACCCTTGTACCCACCACCACTCAGTGTCAACAGTAACAACCCATGGACCGTGTTATTGTTTCTTAATTAGTTAATTCTTTAGTTAATAAATATAATTAATTAGTTAATATATATGCGTGTGTGTGTGTGTATAAAATAGTATGTAACAATTTAAATTCAAAATTTGATTAATTTTATCCGATAGATACAGTTGTGGTTAAACCATCATCACAATCATGATATAGAACATTGCGATCACCCCAAAACGTCCCTCTAGGCCCTTTAATATCAACCTTATACCATCTTCCTATCAAGTTGTTTCACGTCTTAAGTTGTAAAAATCCTTTTTATATTCTGGATATAACTTTTTAGTCAAATATATTTTGCAGATTTTCTTTCTAGTCTGTGGCCTGCCTTTTCATTTTTTCAATAGGGTCTCTGGAAGATAAAAAGGGTTTAATATTTATAAAGTCCAATTTTCCAGTTTACTTTAGGATTTATGCTTTTGGGTCCTATCCAAAAAACCTATCCAGAACGCAAGATCACTAAACTTTTTCTTCTGGAAGTTTCCTAATTTCTTTGGGTCTATTATGAATTTTGAGTTAATTTTTGCATAAGGTATGAAGAAATGTTCAAATTAAATTTTCTATGAAGATATTTAATTGCTCCGGTATCATTTGTTGAAAAGAATCCTTTTCCAAGTGAAATATCTTAGCCTTTTTTGTGGAAAATTAATTTGCCATATATGTGTGGGTCTATTTTCTAGATGCTTTATACTTTCCCTTTAATCTCTAGTTTAATTTTAACTGAGTACCACACAGGCTCAATTACTGTATAGCTTCACACTAAGTCTTGTAATTAGGTAGTATTGTCTATCCTCCAACTTTAACCTTTCTAAAGCAGCTGTGGCTATTCTTACTCTTTTGCATTTTTCATATGACTATTAAAATCAGTTTGTTGATTTCTATCGAAAAAAATCTTAGTGAGATTTTTAAGGTTGGGATTGCCTTAAATCTTTAGATCAAGTTTATAAAATTGACAACTTAACAATATTAAATCTTCCAATTTATAGACATATATCTTTCTCTATTTACTTGAATCTTCTTTAATTCCTTTCAGAAATGTTTCACAATTTTTGATGTGTGCATATATTTTATTAAATTTATTATTCAATGAACATTCACCATATGTCAGAACATGTGGTAAAAGTAAAGCTTTTATCCAGCTCATCTCCTTTTATACTCATGTCACCTCTAGGAGGCAGTTACTGTTATTTTCCTTATTTTACACAAGTTATCTGAGACTTAAGAAAAAGTTAAATAACTTGATCAATGGACACAGAGTTAGCAAATGAGCCAATGAAAATCAAACCTAGTCATAGAATGCTAGAAGCCAAACTGCTAATCGTTATGTTGTTCTGACTTTCCATTGATCATCTATTGATGGGAAGGAAAAAGCCAAACAGAGCCTTTTTCCTCTATGTCTCTCCGTCCTCATTTCCGACCAGTGGCCACCACATACTCCATACTCCATTACCAGCCAGCATGCTCCATGTCCAGGTCCTGAAACATAACAGGGTCCATCCAACCCCTGGGTCTCTGCATTTACTCTTACTTGGCCTGGGAAACTTTCCCTGCCACCTTCTGCCCTGATTTTACTGAAATGCAGCCCAATTGAAATTTTCCGTTTTGTTCACAGATATATCTCTAGCATTTGGAAAAATGGCAGGCACACAGTAGATGCTACATAAATATCTGTGGAATAAATGAAGGAGTACACAGCTAGAACAACAGCAGGAATGCAAAGATGGATTTTCTCACCCAAAGCCCCTGTAGCACCGTAGTTAGTTCTGTTCATTATCAATAATATCATGAGTAAAATCATATTGAAAATTAATATTTTTTCATATTTTATTTTACCTCATATAAAGGAAAAATGTAGAATGCACTCTGGAATTACACAGGCCCAGGTCTGATCAGAGAGTTCAGCAACTTGAAAGCTGCACAACCTTGGGCAAGTTATTAATATATCAATCCATTATCTCATATAAAAATTGGAACATTGATGTGTCTACATACTGTGAACAATGGTTTGTGGCCTAAATGAGATAAGGTAGGAAAAGTACTTACATCTTACATGATCGATGCATCCTAATTTTTCTTTCTTTTCTCTTTTTTGAATGGAGCACTATTCATCTTTAGGGTAATTTTGCAAAGTTGTGAGTAAACTGTTAATATTATTTAGAATTCAGAATTACCCATGAAATAGTACAGAAGTCTTATCCCCTTTGGACTTTTTTTAATGCCTGAAGTTTCCACTTGGATTTTGTGTATAACTTTCATTTGAGAGGCTCACTTCAGAAGTTTGTAAAAAACATAGTTTTGTGACACCTATATCAAAGGTGAGGTCTCAGAATGGGTACACATGTCTAGTAGTCCAGAGGACAATAATGCAGTTGGTGGTCATTCTAGTATTGTATAACAATCCACCATAAAACTGTGGCTTAAAAACAATAACAATCCATTATTTTGCTCATGAATCTGGATTTTAACTGAACTAACAATTTTCACTCAGGTTTTCACTAAATTACAACCAGAGAAGCATCCGAAACCTTCTTCATTCACATCCCAGGGCTTGGGAGTGGAAGACTAGATACATACTCAAGAGAAATAGAAACACATTCACACAAAAACTTAGACAAGAATGTTCATAGATCATTTTCATAATAGCCAAAAAAGCAAAAATAATCTAAGTGTCCACTGAATGATGAATAGCTATGTAAACTGTGGCATATTCACACAATAGAATATTAGTCAGGAATAAAAAGGAATGAAGTTCTCTTACATGACACAAAGTGAGTGAACCTAGAAAACATTATAAGTGAAAGAAGCCAGTAACAAAAGGCCGTGTATTATGTGATTCCATTTATATTAAATGTCCAGAATAGGCAAACCCATAAAGACAAAAAGTAGGTGTAGAAAAATATAGAGACAGAAAGCAGGCAGTTTGCCTAGGGATGGGGGCAGGGCATGGCTGCTGCAGATAGGGGCTTAGGGAATAAAGGCTAAGGGCTGAGGGGTTCCTTCTTGGGGAAATAAAAATTTTCTAAAATAGATTGTGGAACAAGTTGCACAAATATGTGAATATACTAAAACCACAGAAATTGTGCATTTTAAATGGGTAAATTGCATGGTATGTGAACTATATCTCAATGAAAATGTCACAAAACAAAGAAAAGCTGATGTTCTTTGGGCATCTCTCCCTCTCTCTCTTTCCCTCTCTCTCTCTCTCTCTCTCTCTCTCACACACACACACACACACACACCCTTTCCATGTGGTCTCTCCACTGGTGATCTTGAGTTAGTCTATTTTCTTTCACTGTAGCTGAAGTTTCATAACATGAGTGACCCAAAGAAATAGCAGAAGCTGCATGGCCATATATTCTCACACTTTTTCCAGTTTTCCCATTGAACCAAAGCAAACCTTCACGCAAACAACAAAAACAAGAACAAAGGCAAATCCTCTTGAAGTTGCACGTCTACCATCCCCACCAGTACTACTTCTAGCACAGAGACTTTCAATATCCTTTCATGGCCTATTACATTTTTATTGTAAGACTCAAGGATAGAAGTATAGGAGCGGCAAGATAAGTGGAAGGAGAAAACTTCCACTATTAACTATTTTTAATGAAGTTTAAAAAACATACCTTAAAATTGAAATAAGAAAGTTATAACTTTTTATTAAATATTTAATAATGCTTACTCCTTAAAATGGTTAATCATTATGACTGCATCTAAATTTTCCCTGAAAGTTAAATTTACAATATAAAGTTTAGAATATAAATTGGTGTAGCCAAATATTGCTTGTTTTATTTATATATCCTTTGCCAATAACACTATTAAATTATTTAACCTTCTATAAATTATTATTTGTTAATGAGGGATTATATAATATTAAAAAGGCTATCAAGGTAGTTCTTCCAATGTGAGGTACTAAATGCCTTTTAAAACAATGGTTGCCTTATTCGAAATTACATCTTATTCAGACCTAATTTTGACATATTAACACATACGTATACATTTGGTATCTCAGATATTTTCTATTTTTTTTTGAAAATCACTTGTGGCTTGCACATCCTTTATCTACTTAAGTAAAGAAAAAAAAAATAGGCCCAGAGCCTTGACATGAGATAATTTGCTTTCTATTAACTAAGATTCTTGTAAACAAAACCCAAGAGAAAGGTTAACTACTAAAGGCATTTTAAATGTCTTCCTGCCATATGCCAGGGAAGGATTTTTTAGGCACCATGAGTATGTTTTACAATTTACTTATGGGTCAAAGAAAGTGCAATCATAGGACTTTTGGAAGTTGTAGTTATATGATTTCATTGTTGCCTATATTAATTAGAAATTCTAATACCATTAGGATTGGATTATTCACCTGGGTTGAGAAACAATTTGGTTTAAAAGTTTCTAGTTGTAGGAGGGTTTTTGGACTTGGCAGCCTAAGCAACATAAAGCTAGGCAAAGTGAACACAACAAAACAAAACATAAACAAATAGGCAAAAGCATGAAGAAGATCTGGCTAATGCTGCTGGAAATGAATGGAGGGTAAAAAGGACAGCTGTTTCTGGCAGGGGCAGTAGCAAACATTTAAGTTCTCCTGATGGGGCAAAGTCCCCAAATGACAATTACTGAGAATAAGAAATTACGTAAGAATTGAATCTAATGAAACAGGTACCGATGTCAGCATATTCTGTTTAGAACTTGTTTAGTCTGATCAGTTTCTTTTGCAGAAATTCAAATCTTTTTGAAGACATTTCATTCCTTCTTAACAGAACAGAGCAGCAGCTACTTTAATGATAGTTTATAGAACTTATGTTTTGGGGAACTGGGAATAATATGCTTATTCTTATTGTTAGCTACCTCTATCCCTATGGTGGTAATACTATTAAGCATAATACCAATCACTGACAACTTCTGGGACTTCTTTAAGAGCAGGAAATTGAAAATAATTGAACATTAAGGGAAAGGATTGAATCTTACCTCTACAAAAGAGTGAATCATTTTGATCACATTTACTCTTTTTAGTCTTGAGCTGCAGTTTTCAAACCCTGTTTTTTGAAACATTAATATTCAACTGAGCTGCATAAGGGATTTTACAAATATATGAGGTGTATTTCACTTTAAAAAATTTTTACTTTATCTTTTTTGTAAAACATAAAAACTCAGACATGTTGCATACAAAAATTAAAAATCGACTTTTTCATTTTAAAGTTATACCCCTCCCAACTACTGGGCTGATGACTTTATTCACCTATCACTGCACTTTCTCTCTTGAGCCTGGGGAAGTTTCTCACTTCTTCTGTATACAATTCAAGCACCACTGTATCCCATTAATTGTTGTTATCAATTAAGTAAAAATGATTTTCTATTCTTAGCTGTGTTCGTGACTTTCAACCTTTGTCTCTAGGCATTCTAGATGCCCCCAAAGGGCCATGTTGGGAAGAAAGGAGCAGGCAGGTAGGTGTTTCGCTCTCCAAATCTACTTCAATCAGAGAAACTGGGTTATGTTTTTGTTTTCATTAAAATCTTTTTTACATGGTGGACTCCCTCAAGAAATTTCATTTGATCACAGATAATATTCATAAATATATTAATTTATACTCATGTTGATTACTTTCATTGTAAGTAAATGCTATATAATTTACAAAATAGGTTACACATATTAGAATATAAATTTATTTCCATGTAACATTTCATTTGCAAAAGCATTCTACTTAAAAAATTGAATACCACTGCTCTTGAGGTATTTTCCTTTTATTATTTTTATTTATTCAAAAGTACACATTGAACATCTAATATATGTCAGGCATTTTTCTAAATGTTTGGGCATCAATGAACAAAATACAGGTGTCTAGGTGCATGACATATACCAGAGGACAAAATCCCTGCCTTAATTGGTTTATATTCTAGAGATATCTCAGTGCTAAAGGGTGAGACAAATACACACACACACACACACACACACACACACATGCGCGCGCACATATACATCTTCTCTGTCCTTTCTTCCAAAGAGTATGGCAGGGAAAGTTAGGACTAATCCAGTACTAATTATTAACTGATATTAAAAACCAGGGAGCGAGGCATCCCATCTTTCATCTTCTTGGCTTGTTAGTACTGCCTGGGACTATTGGTCAGCCCTCTTAGATTGCTGCTGTTGGGAGGAGGGTAGAACAAAGAGGGCTTGTTTCTACTTATTTATTAATATACTTTCATTCCCCTTTATGTAAAATAATAAATAATTTCCCACAAATATTTATAATATCCAAAAAAGAGGAAAAAATATATCCATAGCATTACTGTACAGATAAATATTCTTGATATTTCAGGGCATTTCTTCCTTCATTCTTTTAAAAGGTAGTTGTGTTTATATAATTAAAATTACACACTGATTTAAAACTGTGTACTGACTTAAAATATACATATTAAGTGCAGATTTTCAAAATAAATACATTTCCAATATTTATATATATATTACTTTTGTAGATGTTATATATGTCTGTATTTTTGGATTGAAGAGGTCATCTGAGATCTTCAATGGTCTAACACTTCTAATTCTTCTTGAGAAACAGCAAATTTTTTTAAGAAAATAATTTAAAAATGATACATACGCAACATTTTTATTAGTTTTAGATAGCTAAAAATCTATGTGTTTGCATTCATACATAAATTAAGTCCTTGATATAAAACTTTCAGTTGTCAAATTTTTTTCTGTAGCCTGTCTATACGCTAGTATATTACACTCTATCATTTAAAGTTACACAGGATAAATATAATAAAACCCTGTTCCTTGACAGTGGAACTCTTTTTTCTGCTTATATGCCCAAACAAAATTTATTTCCTATTCGATGTGATTAAAATTTTTTGTCATTTATCTTGTTAACGGTCTTCACATCTTCATTTTCCCCGAAATATCTTTTATGTTGATACATCGTTTTGTGTCAGCTGAGTAAAGATTTTGTTCTGTTGTTTCAAGCTTCCTTGTTTCAATATTTTCTGTTCTTCAAGGACATCAGCTATCTCCTTTATTCACCTCCAAATATTCAAATCTTACTTTATTATTTAATCTACTTAACATTTGTCTAGCATTTTAGGTTTCTAAATAAGTCTTACTTTTACAGGCACCAGCATATATTTTAATTCTATTTCCTTTGCTTTAGATTTTCTTAAATATCTCTTCTACTTATTCATTTTCCTTCTTATCTCATTCTATTGGCTTTTGGTCTCAGACATTCTCACCTTACAATGTTTTTGATTCTGTTTGGGTTGTTAGGTTATTAAAGACATTTTATATAAAGCCCTGTACTTAAGAAGATCCAAAGACTTAATAATCAGTGGATTATATTTCACAGAGTCCTTGAAGTCTATTGAAAATATTAAATTTTTCCTGAAATTTACTTTGAGTACTGTAGTTGATCATGTTCAGGGTAATATTCATTAGCAACTAGTAGTTCAAACAACTAGTAGTTGTTTGACATGCAGATTACGGGGCTGAGTGCTAGGGTCAAATTTTGCTTCCATCACTTAATAGCAATGTGATTTTGGCCAAGTTACTCTAATTCTTTATGCCCAGTGTCCTCATTGACAAAATCAAAACAATACTAATTCATATAAAGTGCATGTCATTACATGTATTATTGTTTATTAAGTTTTAGCAATTAATATTGTTAATTACTCTGGCTATCTCTAAAAAAGTCAAGTCTCATTCAAAAGAGCTCAAAAGTGGCTGCCTAGTTTTCTGATTAAGCTTTAAGCTTCTTTAAAAATGAGGGAAATTACTAAGAGAATTTCTACCTTCTTTCAGGTGGTCTCTTTATCAGGAGCTGAAACCTAAGCCAAGTTTTTCTCAATCTAACATCACCTGCTTTATAGCGAATGGAGAACTCTCCCAGATTTTGGAGGTACCTTATTTAACAGACTCAATTTCTGATGTTGATGTTGTTTTTTACTTTTCCATTTTATCCACAGGTATTGATTGTAAGGGAAAGTTGGTAGAAACTGTTGCTTCATTTATTATGGTTTCTTTATTCGGGTATGGAATTTTACACAGTTATCCTAAGCAGCTCAGAGGCTGGGTCTGTGATTCTTCTGGAAGGAAACTGTAGCTTTTATTTTTGGCCAGGTTACCGGAAGCAGTGATTTTACATAGAAGGCTTTCGACTCTCCCTGGTACACTGGAAGGAGACTAGCTGGGAACAGAGGAGGGCAATTTGAGTGTACTGAGAGGCCTCTGAAATTTACATAATTTAATTTTAGCAAACCTTTTGACCATTCCCTACAGGAAGAAATACACTTTTCTCAGTATATATCCACATACACACAAACACACATACATACAAAGTGAAACAAAATTTCCTAAAACTCTAATTTTACCACACATGATGCATGCTTTTTGCGGTTTGTTTTTTTTTAAACCATGAAATTCTACTTCATAAAAAAACACAAAAATACCATCCGCAACCCACCAAACTGAGTTTATTACCTCTAAAGATTTGCAGCATTCAATTAATAGAACAAAAACCAAAAAACATTAGATTAGATCTCTAGTCAGTTTTAGGACTTTCTCCTCATCTGATATTGATATTTTTTAATCCCCATTGAAAACAATCAAAGGTAAGATGTAGATAAATAACATAAAAAGAGATTAAATCAGATGTCATAATAAATAAACAGAAGATAAATCAACTGCAAAACATGCATTTCTTCTACCATTATCCCCCTTCCCCAAATAAACTTCCTGAAAAAAAAATTGTCAATTGAGAATAAAACAATTGTTTGTCATATTCCTTACTAAGAGAAATAAATAAAATTATAAAATATAAAAGGTAAAACTGTCTTAATCAACATATTTGAAAATTTTACTAGTATTTATTTTACAAAGATTTATTTACCATAACTAACATTTAGAATAGAAATCTGAAAGGAATAAAGATTGACTAAAACAAATAGGTTTGTTTTATTCACAGAGTACAGTTATTGTTAACCAAAAAAAATTTCTAGAGGCCTCTGAATTTGTAGACTAAGGACAATGGAGTGCTTTTTCCAAGCATTTATTCTTTCCATTTTTAATTTAAGAATATATAATCATCCAGCATTAAATTATTGGGAACAGATAAAAGTAAAGGAAAAGAATAATTTAGACACCAAACATATCTGTTATTGCTGCTTTAGTATTTCTTTTATAAGCAAACAAATATTATAGCTAAAAATTGACATTTTATTCTATGACAGGACATATCAGACTGATTTGAGATTTATGTAATCTTCTAAATTCAACTTTTGATGCATTAACGTCAATATAGGCTTGCATTTTTTTCTTAATTTTATGGACCAAAAATAGACATTTGTATTATTATAGCTGCTGTTACTGTACACTAGGATTTACTGTACCTATCTAATTAGACAGCCAAAAGTACCATAAAGGAATCTTAGAATATCTCTAAGTAGTTTATTTAGTAGACCTTTTCCAATAATTTAGCTTTGGGAAGGGTAGAGTATCATTTTTCAAGTTTGACATTGGCCCATGGTCCAAAAAAAAAAAAAAGGTTTAAAATGGAGAGAGAGATTATTTCTTTGTCAAATTAAGTCATTTTTCAAGGATCCCAGGGGGGAATACACTTACTTGCTTCATATAACAGGATTTGGTAGGGAGGTTAGGTCAAAAATATTGTTCTGAAACTGAAGTGAGAACTAACAGCTGAGAAATGTATATTTAAAATGGAGGTTCACAGAAAGTATCAAAAGTTCAAAGTCTGTCTTTGTTTCCATTTCTATGTGTTTCATATCTATTTAACTGAAAGACAGAAGTAGTTTAATATTTTGAGTAATTTGTACACCCGATGTCAGGACAAGAGGTGGTGATTAAGAAAGAACCTCTCACTAGACACTGCCATAAAGTTGGCAGTTATTTGCAACTCGATAGCTCTCTTTTTCTTCTCATGGTCTATCTGCTTCTAGCCACAAGCACAGTCAATCAAATGAGTTTTACAGTTTAGTCCCTAGGCTGCAAGCCTTATCATTTTTTTTTTTAAGTTTATGTACATGTATGTTCATTTCAGCCAAAGTACTTTTCTTTTATATTAATCCTTTTAAATTTGGGCAACACAATTTGAGCAATTTTTTTAAAACAATACCTCATGACACTGAATTTGACTGAATTCTAAAATAAGAAAAATATGTGCTTTGTTATATTTTGATCCTATCAAAATATTTTGAGAAAGAAATTGAACATGCATGAATATTTTTAAGGAAATGGAATTAAATTATTTTGAATTTTTCCTTTTACCTTGAAAGGAAAAAAATTAGCATTACAGAAAAAAAATCACTTGCCCCCTCATCTATTTTTTTTCCATTTTTGTGGTCAGATGAACAGTAATCTATTTGTGAAATGAAACATTCCAGGATTAAATTTAGAAAGGAGCAGGAAGAAATTTTGTACACCATTACCACACATATCAGGTGCTCTGTTTTCTTTCTTTAATTACCATAATAAGGCATTTCGTCGACCTCACTATTGACTTTTTTCTTTTATATATAATTTTTTAAATTCATGTGGCAAACTCCTGGTGATTCCTCAATATTTGTTCCCTTCTTTCACAGTAAGAGTTTTAGACAGGCAAACGGTCTCCAAACTAAAGGCTGCATTTCCCGGCTTTCTTGGCAACTTGTTAAGGTCACTCACATGCTGGGTTTCCTGTTCTGCTCTGTAAAATTTTGTAAAGGATTCAAACAATATCTAGGATGTGATAAGCACTATTTACATTTTAGAAAGAGGGAGAACATGAGTTTAAAAAAAAAAAAATACACCACGTCCAGGTTTTGCTCTGAAACAACCAGGCATCACTCCCCAAGCTTCCTACATCTTTCCACTAATGTGGAGATGCCAGAACTGAAGCAGCCCTGTTGGACCCCACATTTGCCATGTAAAGAGAATGGCAGAGTCTCTTATCAGCCCAGGATGCTTGCCTGCCATTGCATTGTTAAGAGAGAAATAAACTTTCATGTTGTATCATCACTGAACTTTGGAATATCTTTGCTGCTGGGACTTATCTTGTAATCAACCAACATAGGTTACTAAGAATTTTCCTTTAAGAGAATTTTTCTTAGAAAAATGGAACTAGTTATTAGTTTTAAAATAGAATAAAGAGATTTGTTTGGCAAAATTATTGAGTACAATTTCATGACATATGAAGTATTTCTATATATACTTATTTTTATCATGCTGTAAAAGTACTTAAGACACATATTATTCAAACCTCAGTAGCATGATTATCCTAGCACACAAAGAGAAATTCTCCATTATAAATTTGTTACTCCACAGAGAAGTTTCAACAGGATGATATTTATCTTATTTTTACAATTTCTGGTAGACATGCGTTATTCAGCTGTTCCTGTGTTGAGCATTATACAAAGTCCAAATAAAAAGATTCAGTAATAATACATAGATGTTATGTGTGTGTGGGTGTACATATGTGTATTTGGAATAGCCTTCCAACCAAGCCCTTTGTCATCAAATCCTTTTCCTTCCTATTCATGTCCCCCCAAATCACCAGAATATTTGAACTTTTATCATTATTCTTTAAGATAATTTGCTATAATACAGAACTCAGACTTTGCTGAATAATTCAAATTTCTTGGCTTGTTATTCAAAATTTATCAAAATATAGTATCAACTCACTTTTTTTTCCTCTTGGTTAATCTTTTCCTCCAAGTATCTCACACACCATCCAAGTGGGCAGAGTAGGTCATGATGTTCCTTTGGTTCCTAAAACACAATTGATTTGCACGTATTAGAACGCTACTCACACTATTTCATGGTTATATGCTCATCTGCCTCCTTCATTACATTACTACTTTGTCAGAAACAGGGACCTCACATAACTCACATTTTATACTTTCCAGCATTTTTTTCAGAACTCTAGTATTGCATTTCAGAGTTATTTTCTCTAAATATCGCCTGAATGCTTTAGAGGTAGGAATAAAGTCCTGCAGAGCCCTAAATCAAAAAATAAGTTTCTTATGTGATTCCTTGTGTACATTTGTGTGTGTGTATGTATGCTTTTACATCAGCCATTTATCAAAAAGATTCTTTTAAGAACATCTTACATACATGCAACTTTTATTATAGGAAACATCAATATATACAAAAGTACACAGAATAATGTAACATACCACCATATAGTTATCAATAGGCATTAAAAATTGTCAATTCACTTTCAATCTTGCTCCATCTCTACCTACACTAGATTCCCTTCATGGATTATTTTGAAGTCAATTCCACAAATTATATCTTTTTACCTGAGGTATTTCATTATGTTCTCCAAAAGATAAGAATTCTTTTAAAAAATATAATCACAATGCCACTACCACAAATGAAAATAAGAATTTCTTAATATTATCAAATACTCAATCAGTGTCCAAATTCCAATGTGAAATAAATGAAGTAAATATATTTCAACTTTTAGTGTATAAATGCCTTATCTGTGTCTTTTTGTCTTTCAATGTATTTGTTTTTCCTTTAGAGTTTTTCACTATCTGGATTTGAGGTAATAATATAGTGTTTCTTCTTTTTCCTATATTACTTTTATATAGCTATTTGGGATCATAGACTTGATCAGAATTAATTTTGTTCATTTATTATTTATTATATGATTCTTTTGTTATTTATTTATTGCAAGACTACTTCTAGGTGATGTTGTGCTCTATCTGGAGGCCCCTCACAGCAGTATTTGTGCCAGTACAGCATGGGGAATATTAATATTTTACTTAAGAGAAAATTCTTAGCAATTTGGAATCTGTTATCACCAAAAGGATATCTCTGCCATAATCTGGGAGCATAAAAGTCAAACTTAAACATCCCAGGAACACAGGTCAGCTTCGTGGGTTTTTTTGGTTTGTTTGTTTGTTTTTTAAGCAAAGCAAGTCAGTTTTACCAGAAAAGAGACACAGAGTCAAGTTTGGAGGAAAAATAAAAACTGTAACTGAAAAAATATATTCATATATTTATTTTTATGATAGTGTTGTAGAAGGACAATGAAACACAAGGTATCTGGCTAAAAGAATCAAGAATGTCATAAAGAGAAAGAAGGTAACGTTTGCAATAGGTTGTTGAGGCAAGTCCCAAGAGAGATGTTGTGTATGGCTGGGGAAAACTTTTTCACGTAGAGGCAAGAATGGAGAAGAGAGGCGGAGTGTTAGTTGACCATAGAACGTTGATATGAGACAAGAGTGTATCATGGCTATGGAAAGCTCAAAGAAGTTAATAGTCTCCTTATAATGCTGTGTTCCAGTCTCAGTAACTTATTTTAAAGTGACCCATTGAGACCTTTGAGAATATTTAAAGGCAATCGAACAAGACAATGAACACTTTGGAGACTTTGCTATGCTTAACTTGGAAAGAAACACACGTACACTTGGAGGCGTCCGTGTGTGTGTGCACGGGCATGTGTGCAGAATCGGAGCATGAAAGAGTTAGATTAGGGATGAGGATATTTTACAGCAGGTGTGATAGAAAGTTTAAAATATTCAAAAGGGTATCATCTGGATTTATTCTAACTCCAGAAGAGAGACCTAAAACTGTCGATAGAGGATGTAAAATAGATAGCTTTGGCCTCAATAAAATAATTGTATCTGTGATAAATTGAAATGAGTTAAATTTTGACAGATTCTTGATAACTTTGGGATTGTTGTATATGTGATCCCTGCTTTGTATAAAAAAACCACATGACCCTTTTAGGATGCTCTAGAGTAAAAATCTAAAGCAATAAATTCCAAATGAAATAGAAGCCACATGCCGATTGAAATTCTTCAGAAACTGAGCTTATCCCATAGTATATTACTTAGATAACACATTCTTTAAACCTTATTCAGCAAAATCCTGTCACCCAGGATAAAATATATAGAGTAAGAAGTTATACAAAAATGTTAAATTCAAGTAGCCTTCCAACACTTAGATTGTGTCTTGTTGGTCATTTTCTTATCATAGCCATCATTGTCATCAGTAACATTTTGATGTCACCCTAAATCCAGAAAATCAGAACTCAAATAGCACAGGCAGCATCAGGTTTTATGTTTTCTTGTCCCTGACATCTCTTGCAGTGTGGGAGTTTAGGGCAGTCTCAGAGGAACAGAAGCTACCAGGTCGGACTTCCAGTCCATTTGAGATTCTAGAGAAATTCTCTGGCTAGCTAGAAAGAGTAGATAAAAAATGTGAAAGAGGCAGAGTATCTGGGAAACACTGAAAAAAAAAAAAAAAAGAAAAGAAAAACTCTAACTATTCCTGGGAGCTTAGGCTCGGTGCTGAACCCAATTCCTCTTTGGCTCGTGTTTTCAATAGGACTATCCAACTCCTTGCTCCAGGGTCTCTCACCTCATTTTCCTTGACTATTTCTTGGTCCCTATACCTATCACCTGATTTCTTGGACAACCATCCTTCACATACCCATCTTGAGCACAAGGCACACCTGGTCTATGCAGCACAGCCTTCTCCCCTCTAAGTGCCAACATCCATGGAATGTTTTGTCTCCACTCCACTCCCACTCTTCATTTTTTTTTTTTTTGGTTTTTCTCGTTTATAATGCATTTCCAGAATCCATGAAGGCCTATTGGTTCCAACCCACTAGATACAGAGCCTGCATCATTTTTTAAAAGTCATCGCTAATACACCTCTTCCAGAATGTATACATCTGCATGGGAAAAGCAGAAGAAACATCTGTTACAGCAAATGAGCAATCTTGACATTCTCCCAGTCCTCAGTGACCCTGGGATTGGGCCCCAATCTCAGTCTCCTTGGATAGCCCATTGCTATTCCCGGATCTCTTCTTAGATCACCTCTCTCACTACCCAATCAGGTCCAGTCAGAAGCAACTGATATTCCTTTTACACTACTTCCTGCTGCATTTCTTTTATATCAAATTATTAAAACTAAATCTAAGTAAAGAGCATTCTGAGGAGGAAAACTGTTGTTATCAATTACTTGCAATCTTTAGGCTTAAAAAAAAAAACCCAAAACTACACAATTATATGAGTGAATAGATTATTTTCCACAAAATACTTATGCCAAAAATACACTGAAAGTGTTCGACTATTAATCTGTTATTTAAATAAAAATAATAAAAAATAATGTAGGTTTGTCATAAGATGCTAATAATATTTGGAAAAATGGGAAAGTGACTTTATATATATTCAGGTTATTATTTTTACTCTAAAATATCTTTTTAATTACCATATCTTTTGTTGAAATTTTGTTATATTATAAATGCACTGACCGGAATAACAAGCCAACTATATTTTTATTTAATTTACAGTGTTAGAAAATTAAACAATTGAAAATGTTGTAAGAAAAAAATATATATATACACACATATATAGAAAAAAAGAGAGGGTATATGTAGTTTATAGAAGGGGGAAGAAAAACAGAGAGAGAGGGAGAGAGAAGAAAAACATAAAAATGTATTAAGGCACAAGTAAAATTCTTACTAGTTATCACAAAAAAAATTTTTAGGAAACAGAGCCAGTATAGGAAAAGTAACTGCCACACACTAAAGATTCTCTTTTTTTCTTTAACATAAATGCCTAAATGTGAAAATATTCTTTTTTAAATACACTTTATTTTTTAGAGCAGTTTTAGGTTCATAGCAAAATTAAGCAGAAAGGACGGAGTGCCCATTCACCCTATCCTTGAACGTGCGCAACCTCTTCCAGTATCTACATCCCGTGTCAGAGTGGTATAGTTATTATAATTGCTGAACCTACACTGACACATCTTTATCACCCCAAATCCATAGTTTATATGAGGGTTTACTCTTGGTATTGTACGTTCTATGAGTTTTAACAAATATATAATGACCATATATCCACATTGTCATATCACATAGAATGGTTTCACTGCCCTCAAAATCCTGTGTGCTCCACCTATTCATCCTTGCCTACCCCCAACCTCTGGGATCCATTGGTCTTTTCACCGTGTCCGTAGTTTTGCTTTTTCTATAATGCCAAATCGTTGGAATCTTACAATACATAGCCATTTTATTCACTTAATAATATGCGATTAAGTTTCCATCCTGTCTTCTCATGGTTTGATAACTAATTTCTTTTTAGCAGAGAATAATATTCTATTGTCTTGGATGTACTACAGTTTATTTATCCATTCACTTACTGAAGGACATATTGGTTGCTTCCATATTTGGGAAATTATGGATAAAGCTGCTGTAAACAATGTGCACAGGTTTTTGTATAGATATAGTTTTTAACTCATTTGGGTAAATAACAAGGAATACCATTGCTGGATTGTATGTTAACATGTTTGGTTTGGAACAGAAATTGCCAAACTGTCTTTCAAAGTGATTGTACCATTTGCATTCCCACTAGCAATGAATGAGAATTTCTATTGTTCCACATCCTCACCAGCATTCGGTATTGTCAGTATTCTGGATTTTGGCCATTCTAATAGTTGTGTAGTGCTATCTTATGGTTGTCTTAATTTGCCATTACCTAATGACATATTGTATTAGTCTGCTGGGGTTGCCATAACATGATGCCACAGACTGGTGGCTTAAACAACAGACACTTATTTTCTTACAATTTAAAGGCTAGAAGTCCAAGATCAAGGTGCTACCAGAATTGGTTTCCTTTTTTCCTGGTTTCCTGGTTTGCAGACAGCTGCCTTCTTGCTGTGTCCTCACCTGGCCTTTTCTCTGTGCACACAGGGAACGATCTTCGGTTTCTTCTTCTTCTAAGGACAACAGTTTTATTAGATTAGGGTCTCATCCTTATGATCTTGTTTAACTATCATTATCTCCTTAAAGGCACTAGTCCTAAAGACTCTACCCCCAAATATAGTCACACTGGGAGTTAGTGTTTCAACATATGAATTTTGGGGTGACACGATCCAGTATATAGCATATTTGACGTTGACCATCTTTCCATATGCTTATTTGCCCTCAATATGTCTTATTTGGTGAGGTGTCTATGTAAGTCTTTTGTCTATTTTTTACTTAAGTTGTTCATTTTCTTTTTACTGAGTTTTAAGTGTTCTTTGTGTATTTTGGATGATAGTCATTTATCAGATATGTCATTTGCAAATATTTTCTCTCAGGCTTTGTTTTGTCTTATAAGTCTCTTGAATCATTTTCTTTTTAAATGAATTTCCCTTTGTTTTTTCTTATTTGCTAGTTTTTCTTTAGTTTTATCCCTGCTCTACCTGGTAACTATCAGGGGCAACCTACTATGCATCATTCCATATTCTTCTTCAAGCCTCTGTAATCACACGTACTTGTATAGAGTGTCTGGTCATTGCTTATAAATGAAAACATATTATGTATGTTTACTGCACCTTGTTTTTGTTTTTTTTTTTGTTTTTTTTTTTTACAGAGTCTTGCTCTGTTGCCACAGTGTCATGGCGTCAGCCTAGCTGACAGCAACCTCAAACTCCTGGGTTCAAGTAATCTTTCTGCCTTAGCCTCCCAAGTAGCTGGGACCACAGGCCTGTGCCACAATGCCCGGCTAATTTTTCTGTTGGTCAGGCTGGTCTCAAACTCCTGAGCTCAAGCAATCTTTGCACCTTGGCCTCCCAGAGTGCTAAAGTTACAGGTGTGAGCCACCACGCCTGGCTACTACACCTTGTTTTACTCCCTCGATATAAATCATGAAAATTACTTCATGTTCTCTAATTAAATTATATTCTTTTTTCTTGGCTATGTAAAATTTCCATGATGGGAAGGTGCCATAATTTAAATAAGCCTAATTATGTGGATGAACATTCTTTTTTGTATATTTTAACAGAACAACCTCGAAAGATGCAGAAATAAACAGCACATTTCTCACATCCTCCTGCACTGACGTTATCATTTTTATAGGAAGATTTTTTTACATATGTGTGTGTGTGATGTGTTTGTGTGTGTGTCTGTATGTAAAAAGAGGTAAGTTAGTGTCTGCAGGAAAAACATTAAATATCCCTAGTAATATAGGTTAAATATGAAAGGTAATTTTTACTTGGAAAAGTTGTTGAGTCATTCCTGGTGAAACTGAATTTCTTATGTCTCATCTAAATATCATTTAAGTCAAGTGTGGGTTACGCTTGAGGTACCCGGATGCAAAATTCCTTTCCAGCTACAAACCTGTGAAACCAGACAAGTTATGTTTTTGAAAATATAATGGTGAGGCATGCACAGGATAGACATTCTTATTCTAAAATGGAGAAATCAGAAGGAAGAAAGAAATGATGGGTCCTAACCAAGTCCAAAACCAAACAAGACAAATTCTGTTATAGTTTAAGTCTTGACAACAATCTTCAGTTTGATCCTCTGCTGTCCAGGCTCACTGGGGCAGGCATCTCACTCCCAGAGCTGCAGACGGAGGCCCAACCTCCATGGCTCTGACAGGCGGTCCTGCCCCCAGAGCTCTGGGCAGCGCTGGGTCCGTGGCCATGCAGGGCAACCCCACACCCAAAGCTGTTGTCCTGTTGAAACCAAGATGTGTCTCTCATGATGGCCTTCAGGGTCATTTTTTCCCCTTCTTATAGAATAACACATGTTTGCAGCCAAATAGTTGTAATATTCTAACATGTCAAATCTGAGAAGTCCAATAGCCTTTTTTCATTTTTTTCCATCTCTGCCTCCTTCAGTTCAAAATGGCATTGTTTCTACTCATATAATCCTTTATCAAGCGATAGTCCAGCCACCGTCTTTATGTTCTCTTCAGAGTAAACTTTCTTATTTTTTACAATATAAACAGGCTGAGAATTTTCAGAATCTTCAGGTTCTGGTTCCTTCTTGCTCAACACTTTCTTCTTCAATCCATCTCTCCCCCTTCACATTTTACTATAAGCAGTCAGGAGGAACCAAGCCACTCCTTCAACACTTTCCCTAGAAATCCTTTCAGCTAACTATTCAATTTCACTGTTTGTAAGTTGTACCTTCCACAAATCACTAGAACACAGCTCAGTGAAGTTCTTTGCCACTTTTTAACAAAGATCTCCTTTCCTCTGGTTTACAATAACATATTCCTCATTTCTGTCCGAGTCCTCATAAAATTTCCCTTCACATCCATAATACTAGCATGCACCTCAAAATTCTTCCAAGTCTCTACGCATTACCCAATTCCTAAGTTGCTTTCATACTCCTAGGTACTTCTTACAGCAACATCCCACTCTAAGTACCAAAATTTGTTTTAGCGTGTTTGTGTTGTCATAACAAATACCATAGACTGAGTAGCTTAAACTACAGAAATTTATTTTCACACAGTTCTGAAGGCTGGAAGTCTGAGATCATGGTGCTGGCATGCTTGGATTCTGGTGAGGGCTCTTTTCCTAGCTTGCAGATGGCGGGCTTTTCACTGTGTCCTCACATGGCGGATAGAGGGAGAAACAGAGAGATCCTTTTGTTATAAGGTCACCAATTATATTGGATTAGAATCCCACCCTTAAGACCTCCTTAAACTTTACCACCTAAAAGCTCTATCTCCCAATACAGTCACATTGAGGACTAGGGTTTCAACACAGGAATTTTGAGAGGACATAATTTATTTCATAGTTCTGGTTTCACAGGTTCACAGCTGGAAAGCTTCAGGACAAACCACATCTCAACTCTCATCCACATAGAGTTTTCCTGATATGTAGATGAGACTTTGAACTTTTAACTAAGTTGATGTTGGAATGAGTTAAGACTTTCGAGGCTGTTGGAATGGAATAAACGTGGTTTGCATGCAAGAAGGACATGAATTTTGGAGGGCCAGGAAGATGATGCTATGGGCTGAATTATAACTCCCCAAAATTCATGTTGAAGCCATAACTTCCTGTTATGACTCTATTTGGAGATAGGTTCTTCAATGACTGGTGCCCTAATAAAAAGAAGGACAAGAGATCTCTCTGCATCATGTGAGGACACAGCAAGAAGGTGGCCATCTGCAAGCCAGGAAGAGAGCACTCACCAGACACTGAATCAGCTGGCACCTTGATCTTCGACTTCCCAGCCTATATAACTGTGAGAAAATAAATTCCTGTGATTTAAGCCACCAAGTCTATTTTGTTTTAGCAGCCCAAGCAGAATAATACAGTCTTTATTACCTATTTTGAGAATAAGACCTTGAACTCTAGTTGAGAGAACAGAGAAGCCTACACCTCTATTCATTGTCCCTATGTTTGTTTGTCAAGATTTGTCTAAAGTGTGCTCCCGCTTTTAAAGGGTTTTTAATCGACTTTTCCAATGAAATCTCCTTTAACTCTAGGGGACAGGTCCTCTCTATTTGGGCCTTCCCGAAACCATGGGTATTATGATCATGACACTATGACGAGGAGAACAATAACTTTCCCACTGTTCCATTGTCCCAGATTCTATATGAATTCATATTCAGGGAGCTGTCTGATAAGCCTAATGAAATAAATATACAATTGCCAAAAGTCACAGTGGAATATGCCATAGTATATTGTGCCAAAGTTTACATGAATAGAAGCAACATGCTGTACCTGAGCTCAAAGAACGTGGGAATACCAGTGATACTGAAAAGTAAGGGAAGTAGTGAATAGTGGGAAGATTTAGTGATAGAACGAGATGTGGATTCTAAGAGAACAAAGGAGATAAATCATATTAAAACTCTAATTCAAATGTCTTATGAAAATTCTGCATACTTGGTGTATATATCTTGCATATATTTAATAACTATTCTTTACCTATAAATTTTTTTGGAGAATTACATGAAAAGCCTAGTTATATTCTCCTTGAGTATATATTTTAGAGAGCAGAGCACCCCACCCATGCTGAGTAGGGTTTCTCTCAGCAAACACAGGAGCTCCTCCCCTTCTGTTTCAAGCAGCAGCTCTGTCAGTTTCCCATTGTGCCCTACAGATACTACTATTGTTTTCTAGGGAGGTCATGAAGAGAAAAAAATTGGGAAGCTCTAGGGAGAGTCATTGGCGGTGATATCATATATTGCATTGCAAAAGTCCTTTTTAGGTCACTTCACTATAAATGTTACAGCAAAGTGGTTTTGTCAAGTATGTATTCTTCTTTCAATAACTGCATTTTCCAAAATAATATTATTTAGGAATAAAGTAAAGCAATACCTTCTAATAAGTTATAGGAGTTATATGAAGTATCTTTGTGCCATCCAAATCCCCAAGGCATACTTACTACCATCAATAAATCTCAGATTTAATATTATGAAATAAAAGAGCACAGATATCTAACTTATGAGGCTGGAAATTTTATTTCCCAGTTCCATCACTCAGTATTAAGATCTCTCCTGATTAAAGCTCAAAGTACTAATGTTTCTAAGAATAAGGCCATTTTTCAAGACTTTCACAATTACTACTGCAACATATTAAGCATGATTTAATTAATCTAGAATAGCTTACCTCCAAAGCAATTAAACTAGCTATGTCATACCCAATTAATCTCTCTCATTTTTCATAAGGATGGTAAATTAGTTTCACAAATATATGTAGGAAGTTAAGTCAATGCAGAAGCACATTAAAAGAATCTTGTTCTCGTCAATAAAATTGAGAACTTGTTAAAGATGCGAGGCCTTTGATGAGTCATGTGAAATTACTTAAACTGTCAGTCTGAAAACAGAATATGCACTGTATTTGTCTGATGCGGGGAAAAAATAAACAAATGCTGTGAACTGATCCACCAATGCTATAAATATGTTTGGCACCCACGTTGAGTGAGATGCAATAGAATACAATAAAACCAGAAGTTGAAATCGTAATGAAGAAAGAAAAAAGGCTATATTCATTTATAGGGAAAAGTCTGTTCCTTTGTACAGAAATAAAAGCACCTGTTACCAGAAGAGAATATAAATGCCAAAGACAATAGTTCTGTTCATAAAGTTTTCTGTTTAGAACTTCAGAATTAAGCTCAGTAAATCAAAATCGTATATAATAAAAGAAAAGCCAAGAACCAGTTTTACTGTGAAAAAGTGTTTTAAAGGCTCACTAGACCATCAATTCTGTCACAATGTTGAAAAAATAAACTGTCCGGTTGGCTCTTTCCTCCAGAACAAATTTTAAATTGGATTCAAACCTCATCTCTATATAATATCCTACTGATGTTGGCATTTGACACAAAAACTTTCTGGTTGCTATTCAAATGTTCACTGTATGCCTCTTCTCTTTATTTCTCCATTTTTTCTTCTTCCCTGCACTGTTTCTTTCTACTAAACATTTGCCGAGTGCCAACTATGTATGTGATGCTCTGATAGATCTCGGGGAAAAGTAAATTAAACAACATTTTTCCTTGAGAAGTTCAGTCTAGTGATGAAAACTTATTAATTCTTTAATTGAAATTAAAATACTATCATCAGGTTATTATGGTAATAGGTCATACAAATGCAATTATGAATAAAGATATTAAATGCTTCTGAATATTGCAGAGGCTTCATTTGTAGTTTAACTTTTATTTTAAAAATTTAATAACTCAGTCTAATAAATTCTCGTTTTTACTTTGAATATATTTTCAGAAATTTTGTGAAATAAATACATATTTTTATGTATCTAAAATCACCAAGACTTAAAGTGTGATTTGCTCAAAAAATAATATTTCAACAAGTTGGTGGTTGTCTTGAGATCATGCAAAAACACATCAATGCCAATAACATGTTGAAGAAAATAATGCTGTTATAATATTACAAATAGCAAGGCAGAGGAACAAGGTAAAATAAATATAAATGTCTTAAGTGAGAATAAAATATCCTTACCTTAAAAATAAGTTAGTTTTAACAATCCACATAATGGTTTAATTAAAGGAATCAATAGTTTCTGAGGTCACTGATATTCGTTCTGACACGAGGGGGCTCTTCCTAGCTATTATTACTCTGTTCCTTTCCTGCAAACTAAGGAACTACAGTCTAGGCTGTGTCTTCATTAAACCCATAAATCTCCTCCAAATTCCTTTCACCTCCATTTTCACTATTCTTGAGAATGTCCTTATCTTTGAAGTTCTCCACACTTACCTTGGGGAAGATTAGGAGCTATTTGTTTTATGAACTGCTTCTTCTCTCAGGCAAATTTTTCAGCTGAGGCTCTGGAGCTGAGGGAGAGAACAATGGCAGCTTTTCTCTGTGACAACCCCAATATAGGAGCTGATTGCAACAATACTGGATAACCTTTCTACTCCTGAGCCTGCTTCAGCGTGCAGTCCATCTCTCTGAATGCTCTCTCACCTCCGGATAAATCTTCACAGAACTAGGATGACAGTCATCAGCTCTTCTCTTTGGCTTAACCATTTTATTCTTGGTAGCAGAGGACTCAACCACTAATTCCAAAATTACCATCAGAATTCCTCCCCTGTGATCTGCAGCTATCATGCAAATAAGACCCTGGTTGCCAGTCTTGCTGTCTCATATTTTCCAAAGAATCCTGGTTGTAAATATAGTAACTTAAGAAACCCTTCCTTCATTCTGCGGACAATTTTCTTCAGAAAAATGAATGAATAGAAAGAGATAAGGATGGAAGGAAGAAAGGAAGGAAGGAAGGCAGATGCTTTAAAACTAAGTGTGCAACAAATCAGACCTGTACAGGTACTCTTGCTGTGCACACCAAGCCATATCTTGGATAAATTAATATATAAAATACATATTTTACCTAGATCATTTGTTTATAAAAAATAACTTACGAATAGTAACAATTAATTTTTTAAATATTTTGAGTTCTCTGCCTTTTGAAATTTGGCATGATCTAGGGTTCTGACCTCTACAGGACATTTAAGTTAGTGTTGTCCCTATTAATTATCTGGAACCCAGTACATTCTTACTACATAATTTTGAATGTATTTTAAATATAAATGAATCACTTCATCATGGCTACCATAAACTTTGAGCAAATTTTATGGTTTGATACCACTATACTAAAGAAAAAAAAAAAATCTAGCAGCAAAATCACAGGAAGCACTTAATTTCAAGAAGTAAACTTTTTAGAAAGTAAAAATATTCTAATTTCAGAAGCATTAGATTAATGTTAATTAGCAACTATTAATTTAATTTAACTCTTTTCCACAATATTGCTATTATTGGTTTCCATCTGGTCTAATTAATAAAAATTATTTTTCCACTGGTTCTGATCATCAGCCAAATTTTATTTTTCCCAATCTGGCTTGGTTAAGAAATAATGTTAGTCCATCTGTTAAAGCCTCACTTTTCTAATAAGCCAAAAACACAATGACTGCTGATTATAACATTAAAGCTACGTTCTAGCACATCTATTGAATCTCTATCTAACCATTCATAAGGTGTGAAAGAGACTGAAATTCTTTGAGATGTTTCTTCTGGAATAAAGATCTCTATACAAGACAAATATAATTTTAGAGATTTATGTTGGGTGTGGTGACTCACACCTGTAATCCCAGCACTCTGGGAGGCCGAGGTGGGAGGATTGCTTGAGCTCAGGAGTTCGAGACCAGCCTGAGCAAGAGGGAGACCCTGTCTCTACTAAAAATAGAAAAAATTAGCCAGGCAACTAAAAATAGAAAGAAAAAATTAGCCAGGCATGGTGCTGAGTGCCTGTAGTCCCAGCTATTCAGGAGGCTGAGGCAGGAGGATCACTTGAGCCCAGGGTATAAGATTGCTGTGAGCTAGGCTGACACCATGGTACTCTAGCTCGGGCAACAGAGCAAGACTGTCTCAAAATAATAATAATAATAATAATTTTAGAGATTTAGGACTAAAAGTGTGCTGTTTGGGAGCTATTAGTAATTCTGGCACATCAATAATCAGTCAAGCATAGAAACTGTAAATAATCAACAGCAAAGAACTTTCAAATAAATTGTGTTTCTAAGATTTTAGAGGCAAGGACTTTCTGTATATGAGGACATATACATGTCCCATTTTATACAGGTGCTATGATTTAAATGTTCCCTCCAAAACTCACGTTGACATTTAACTGCCATTATTGTAATATTAAGAAGTGAAGCCTTTACGAGGAGATTAGGCCATGAGGGCCCTCATGAATGGATTAACACTGTTACTGCAGGAGTGTGTTTGTCATCACAGGAGTAGGCGCCCTATAAATGATTGAGTTCAGCCTCCTTTTGCCTCTCTCTCCCCTTCTCTTTCCCCTTCCGCCTTCTGCCATGGGATGATGCAGAAAGGAGGCCCTCGCCAGATGCTAACCCCTCGATCTTGGGCTTCCTAGCCTTTAGAACCTTCAACTGATAAATTCCTGTGTATTATAAATTACTCTGTCTTTGCTATTCTGTTATAGTTACACAACCTGGATGAAGAAAATTGGTACAAGGGAAGTGGGGTATTGCTATAACCATTACGTAAAAATGCAGAAGTGCCTATGGAGTTGGATAATGAATAGAGGCTGAAAGAATTTGGAGAAGCGTGCTAGAAAAAGCCAAGTTTGACATAAACAAAACATTAAGGGTGATTCTGATGAGGACTCAGAAGAAAAAACTGTAGGGAAAGTCTGAAACTTCTTAGAGATTACTTAAATAGTCATCATCAGAATGTGGGTAGAAATATGGAGGATAAAAGCAATTCTGATGAGTTCTGAGAAGGAAATGAGAATCAAGGTAGTAGAAACAAGAGTAAAGGTCATCCTTGTTACAAAGCCACAAAAAACTTGACTGCTTTGTGTTCATGTCCTAAGGCTTTATGAAAGGCAAAATTAAAAAGTGATAAACTAGGGTATCTGGCAGAAGAAATATCTAAGCAGCAAAGCATTCAGCATCCTGCATGACTCCTTTTAACTGCATATAATAAGATACAACAAGAAAGAAATAATTTAAGGATAGAATTTACAATTGATAGGGAAACAGAAGGTGAAAATTTGGAACTTCCCCAGCCTGGCTGTATAAAGAATTAAAAAAGTGTGTTTGAGAGAGAATATTGAGGATGTGACTAAGCCACCCTTTGATAAGGTGATGAGTATGAGTTGAAGGAAACCAGGCGCTATTCATCAAGACTATGGGAGAATGATCCTGAATGCATTTCAGAAATCTTTGAGGATCCCCTCCAATCACAAGCCCAGAGCACTAGAAAGGCAGAATAATTTGGGGGGATGGTCTTGAGGTGTCCTCCATGGGCTTGCTACCCAGAGCCACCTTGGGATTCTGCTCCCTGCATTCCAGCACAGTGCTCCTCTGCCATCTCAGCCATGGCTCAAGCTGTTGCTCCAGAGAATGCAAGCGTTGAGCTTTGGTGGCATCCACATAGTGCTAATTCTGCAGCTGCATAGAAGGCAAGAGCTGTGCGGTATGGGTTCCTCAACCTAGATTTCAAAGGATGTCACAAAGAGCTTTGGGCCCAGGTAGAGAGCTGTTGCAGGAGCAGAGCTGACACAGACAGCCTCAACGAGAACAATGGCCAGTGGAACTGTAAAGTTGGGGCCACTACACGGAGTCCCTACCAGGACAATACCCAACAGAACTGTGGGGTTAGGGCTGTCACAGAGACCCCAGAACTGTAGAACTAACACTGTACTACACCAGCTTGGAAAAACTGCAGGCATGAGGCTCCAACTCTCTGGAGCTGCTGCATGGGCTGAGTGCAGCAAAGCCCTAAGGGTGGGGTTGCCCAAGGCCTTGGGAGCTCAACCTTTGCCCCAGTATGCCCGAGAGGCAGGTCATGGAGTCAAGTAAGATTATTCTGGAGCCTTAAGATTTGATGCTGTTTTCCCTGTTCTGTTTTAGACTTACTTGGAAACTGTTTCTTCTTTTCTCTTGCCTGTTTTTCCCTTTGGGGATAGAAATAGCCATCCTATGCCTGTCCCCCCATTGCATTTTGGAAGTAGATAACTTGTTTTCATTTCACACGCCCACACCTGGAGAGGAATTTGCCACAGGATGAATCCTACCTTGGGTCTCAACCATATCTGATTTAGATAAGACTTTGGATTTGAACCTTTCAGTTGATGCTAGAACTAGTTAAGATTTTTGGAGCTATTGGGATTGAATAGCTGTATTTTGTATGTGAGAAGGAGATGAATTTTGGGCAGGGAGCAGCAGAATGCTATGGTTCGAATGTCCCCTCCGAAACTTAGGTTGAAATTTAATTGCCATTGTAACAGCATTAAGAGGTGGGACCTTTAAGAATGACTAGGCCATGAGGGCACTGCCCTCATGAATGGATTAATGGTGTTATCAGGGGAGTGGATTCCTTGTAAAAGGACAAGTTTGGTCCCCTATTGTCTCTCTCTTGCCCTCTCTTTGCCCTTTTCCTTTGTGAAGGGATGATGCAGCAAGAAGACTCCAACAAGATGCTGCCCCTTTGACCTTGGAGTTTTCACCCTCCAGATCTTGAGTCAATAAATTCCTGTTCATTATAACCTGCCCTCTAATTATCATATAATAGTATTCTATTATAGAAGTAAAGAATGGGCTAGATAACATGTATTCACAACAATTTATATTCTTTTAAAGAATTTCCAATTTCAGGGTGGCAGTCTGTCCTTGGTCTTCGGTGTGCTCTTGGCCGAAGAATGACAAGACACACCAAAGTGTCAAGTCCAGACTATTTATCCTGGTCCTTGTTTAGAAAAATCAGCAGCAGGTAACCTCAGGCAGGAAGCAGTTTCACACAAGCAGCTCTTTATTGTAGAATAAAATGGATCCGTCTCCGTGAGAGGAGACAGACCGACTAACCGACTGACGCACAAACCCACCCACTCCCTCCCTGAGGCCTCAGATTGTTTTCTTTTATTAGCCCAGTCTGGAGGTGGGCTCTTGGGAGGTGTGGGAGATTATCACATTGATCAACAGGTGTCCTCAAAATTCCATGTGCTTATATGAACTCCCCCTAAGAAAGCTCACCTGGGCAGGGATGAACCACAATGTACATTATAGCTAATGGCATAATAATTACCCTTAGGTTACTCTAGGTCACTTTCTAAATCCTATCATGCCTGGGCTGGGGAATTCCCAGATTGATAAAGCATTCCCTCCTCCCCCAGGTGTAGCAGTTGCCGGAGATAGAATTAAGGGTGGGGCAACACCAAAGCAGAGTGCCCGCCCTTATCTTTCTTCCCAGCTGGAGCAATTGTACCAAGGCAGGGAACCCTTGTCCTGAGAAGAACCAGAGATCCTAACTATCTATCTAACACCAATAATACAGTTTTTATTCAGAATGAGAAAGATTCACATTATAGTAACAGTACCCAACCCAATACCAAATATATATGACATTCAGGTATAGATCTTTTTTTTTTTTAAATAATCTCTTAGGTTTGAATTCTCTCATACTCTTACAGCTAGGTTCACTATACTGTGGATTGCACGTTTACTCCCAATTGCTACCTGTTGTCACAGTGTAACATTATTAATGCCTTTTTCAACCATCAAAAGTCTCAGTTATGACAATAAATTATGTGTCACTTGACTTGTAGCAATTATTGTCATTGTATTTCCCCAAACATGGCCTAGAACAACTAAGTTATAAATAAATGTTTATAAATATAACAGCTTTTATGAATTAAATAACTTTATTATTAACTAAATTAATGAGTAGAATCCAAAGCTATTTCAAATTAAAATAAATCCTTATTAATTTAATATCTGTTTGGAATTCAAACAATTGGCATTTGTCCTATAGTGAACAAGTTTTAGAAAATTTTTTCCCAATCACTGAAGAAAGAAACTCATTTCAGAACAATCACTAATAATATGGCATTATTTCAATTACCACCATTGAGGACATGCATTTTTAAGGTCTAATACTTTGAATGACAATGAAAGTTATGGCTGACAAATTTCTTCAATCACTTTGTAATATCTACTTGCCTATTATGTATCATCTATCTAGCATTTATTTATTCATTTATCTGTAATAGAAATAAAGTCAAGGGCACATGGCTTTTCTCTTCTCATTTTTGACATCTCTTCACAAATACCACTACCTAAGAAAAACCTTCATAAATGCCACTAAGAAAAACCTTTTCAACAATCTTATTTAAAAGAATTCCTCCTCAGCCTTACAGTTCCTCTCTATCCCTTCACTGAATTCTATTCTAATAGAAATCATTATGGACATTACTTCATAATTTTTTATTCACCTTTTTATGTATTTACCTAGTTACTTATTATCTGTATCACTGGCAAAATATTTAGTGCTATGAAAGCAGGAAATTATCCATTCATTACCAGATGTGACTATCTGGAACTGTACTAGTAAATCGTCCATTCTTAATGGATAGTTTTGGATATTTATTAAGAATGAATATCTTAATGAATGGATGACTAGAAGATGAAAATAATCTATTCTAAGAAAGCTACCATCTTACTTTATTTTTCTATTCTTCCTTTCCTCTTCTACTCTTTCTCCTTCTTGTCAGTACCATCAGCGTAAATTTTCATGCACTAGTAACAAGGAAATGTTCTTACACTGAATAGATAGCAGGTTTTGGTGTTATTTTATATTTTCTAGCTAGTCAAAATAAAAATACTGGCTTTTTCCATTCAGCTCAATTAACTGACTAACAGAAAGCAGTTAAAATAATATAAGAACATTTGCCAAATAAGGAAAAATTTAGTTTTTCCCTACTGTCCACTGGG
Organism: Avahi laniger; assembly: GCA_963575035.1. NCBI lineage: Eukaryota > Metazoa > Chordata > Mammalia > Primates > Indriidae > Avahi > Avahi laniger. The sequence continues at coordinate 68,778 of CAUYSK010112851.1, read as the reverse complement.
GTGAAAGTACAAAAGAAAGATGAAATCTGTTCTAGGAAATACAGAAGCTAAATTTTCTTTTGCAAAACAGAATGTTATATTTTAATTCTAAAAGTTTCTCCAGAGGCACTAGTGGTAAATTCAGACCACTGCAATAATTTATTCAGATTATTAAGTGGTTTGTTTCTTTTGGATACATATTTAGTCTTTTAAGTTTCCCCTCCTGTTTTGTGCTCTTCTCAAGTGGTGTCTGAATAAATCAGGGAGACATGCCTATTTTACCTTTTATGTCCAGGAAGAATTAGGCCCTCAGACCTATGGCCATATATTCTTATCTGTATTCTGGCTCCTTTTAACTTCATGGAAATATCCTCTGAACACCTTTTAGCTCTGCTTCTTGTTGGCATCAAAGAATGAATACGTAGCTACTGATATCAAACAATAAATATACTTTGAGAACTCTTACTGCCCGGCATCCACTCACCCTCTCTGAAACATGTTCCTATCGCAATCTTCCTTCTGTGGTTTTAATGTGTCCCCCAAAGTTCATGTGTTGGAAAATTAATCCCCAATGTAACAGTGTTGAGAGGTGGGACTTGAAAGAGGTCATTAGGTCATGAGAGCTCTACCCTCATGAATGGATTAATGCCATTAGTGTGGGAGCGGGTTAGTTATCACAGGAGTGGGTTCCCGATGAAAGGAAAGGGTAAGTTCATCCCTTCCCTACTTTCCCTCTCACATGCACCTAATCCCTTGCCCTATAACTTTCCATCATGGAATGACGCAGCAAGAAGGCTCTCACCAGATGCGGGCCCCTTGATCTTGGATGTCCCAGCCTCTAGAACCATGACAAATAAATTTCTGTTCACTATAAATTACCCAGTCTCAGGTATTCTGTTATAACAGCATAAAATGAACTAAGATACTTTCCTAGTTGTTTGTGCCAAAAACCTTGCAGTCATACTGATTTCTCTTTTTCTCTTACACATCACATCCAATCTGTCATCAAATCCAGTTGGCTTTACTGTTAAAATTTGTCAAGACTCTGACAGCTTCTCTCTACTCAGTCTACCCCTACCAATGTGGTCCAAGCCACCATCAGCTTTTGCCTCATAATTGCAACATGCCCAGTCTCCTTTTTCCACTGTCACCACGGGTTATTCTCTCAGAGCAGCCAGAGTGATTGTTTTAAGACGTATGTGAAATTATACTACTCTTCTGATTACACTCATATAATGGCTTCCCCCCTCACTCAGCATAGATGCTAATACCCTTACAGAGGTCTACAGACAACTGCACTGTCTGGTTCCTTGCTATATCTTTGACTTTAGTTCTTAACACTCCCTCTCACCATCTCCCTCTGTCATCTCTAGGCACATTAACTCCCCTGCTAATCCTCAAACAGGCCAGGGACTCTTTTGCCTAAGAGACTTTGCTTTATTTTTCTCTACCTGGGATGATTTTACCCAAGTTATCTCTGTGGTTTTCTTACCTCCTGCAAATCTACATTCAAATGTATCATTATCACATTTCTTTAACAAGATCGAAAGCTCCACTTCCTTCATCATCACATTTTTCTAAAAAAAATTTTAGTGCCATCATATACCCAGCCACCCACACCCCCGCCCCCCCACACACAAAATTGTCTGTTTTCTATCACTGGAATGTAAGCTCTGCGGTGGGAGGAAGGCTTTGATTTATTTGTATACTGCTATACCCTCAATTTTTAGAACAATGCATGGTATATAGTACATAGCCAATAAATATTTACTGAATGAATTCATCTCCACTCTCGGATTAGAACTCAGTAGTTATTCCCATTAATCCTGGATGGAATTACATTCCAGTCTAAGGTTTTGTTGTAATTCTCATGGGCTTCTGCTTTGTCATTTTGGACCTTTTCTACAGATTCATTTCACATTGGTTGCTCTCTCTCTCCAACAAACTCACCAGCCCAGCACTGTCAGCTATTACTCCAGGACATGTGTGTGTATATGAAAGGGAGGTATTAGAAAATAATCATATGCTCTGCATATACCCAACCATATAGAGCCATTCATTTTAGTCAAATCGGCCTATACCAGTTAATAAACACAGAGTCCTGCGAGGCAGACTCCTCCCAGAGTCCCAAATGGCAAATTCTGCTTTGCTTTTGGCTTCCCTCTCAAACTTTCCTAATCCCAACTCTAGGATTCCAGGAGGCTGAGAATAAAGAATGACATAGGAGAACCATTCCTTGCTTCACCTACTTAACCTCTTTCTCCTTTGCTTCCATTGTCCTTATTTCTTCATATTCATATCAAAATTTGAGTTCTCCCTACCGCTACCATATAGAATTTTATTCTAGCTTTTGATTTGTTAAATAGGATGCAAGTCATATTGAAAAATTATTATTTTCTCAATGAAACTTGGAAACATTTCTTTTTATCAACTCTGGAAAGAGTTATTTTGAGACACTAAGTTGATCATTTTTTCCTGTCTCCCCTCCCCAGGTGAGACCACTCTCTACTTTGCTGAGCAAATAAAATGCTTAGATCCACTTTGACTCTCAAAGGCTACAAAGGGATATAAATTTTTTAAAAAAGCAAATATATTTTTATTACTAAACTATTATCCCTATGATTCCTATTAAATTGAAGTTTAATGCACAAATTATAACCAATACTCTTTTTTCTTGCTTATTTTATGAAGTTTATGAATAAAAACCAAAAGGTTGATATCTTACAATCATAAAAATGAATGGGGCCGGGTGCGGTGGCTCACGCCTGTAATCCTAGCTCTCTGGGAGGCCGAGGCGGGTGGATTGTTTGAGCTCAGGAGTTTGAAACCAGCCTGAGCAAGAGCGAGACACCGTCTCTACTAAAAATAGAAAGAAAATAATTGGACAACTAAAAATATATAGAAAAAACTAGCCGGGCATAGTGGCGCATGCCTGTAGTTCCAGCTACTCAGGAGGCTGAGGCAGGAAGATTGCTTGAGCCCAGGAGTTTGAGGTTGCTGTGAGCTAGGCTGACGCCACGGCACTCTAGCCCGGGCAACACAGTGAGACACTGTCTCAAAAAAAAAAAAAAGAATGAATGGTCTGAAGAACAATCTCAGATGATGATTTCAAAAATAGAATCAGGATGAAAAGCACAAATTTCAATTCCTTATAACTGAGAACAACCTAATATTTATTGAGTGCCTTTTCCAATTCAATAAAGTTTAGACATGGCATAAAATGCCTAATGGAATTTTCTTAACACAAAGAATAGGATCCTTCAATCTTTGATATTGTCTGACCTCTTCTTAGTGCAACTTCTTGTAAATCCAACCATGTTTTGTTTCTACTGTCTCTTAACTGATATGCTTGTACTCCTTTCATCTTTAACAGATGAAAAAAATTTTACACAATTCCCTGAATATTCTCCCCTCTACCTTCTCAACTTTGCTGCCTTGACTCATCCTTCTTTTCCTTTTGTCTCAATGGAAGAAATTGCCTTCTTTCTCAAGCTAATCTTCACAATGGCACTCTGGATTCAATTCCCTTTCATCTTTTCTAGCACTTGGATACTTCTCTTTCGTGAATCCTTCTTCTCTCTCTATTGTTTCTTCCCTGACTTGCACACCCACCTTTGACTGGACTACTTTGTGATGGCATCGTTTCCTGTCTCTCTGTTTCACTGATCCCCATGTCGAAAGAGCTGTCTACATTGTTGACTTTGCTCTTTCTACCATCCAGTCACTTCTTAGAATCACGCTGGTGTTTCTGCTCTGCCTCCTTACAGGGTTCATGCACTCTGATGCACTGGTCCTTCCAAGTTCTCCGAAGTGTAACAAAATCACTTGGAAAGCTAATGAAGAACATAGGTCCAGGGTCCTTAAAGAGGATAGGGCTGGGGCCTTTCTATTTGTATAAGTCTCCCGGGAGGTTCTGAGACACATCAAAGGGTGAGAACCACTGCTCTTGTGATTTTTGAGATTACAACTTCATAGTTTCCAGAAGTATGTGATTTTTTGCTATTCTAGCATCTCAAAATTCTCTTTCTCTTCTCCATTTCTGTAATAGAAAAGCACTCTATAATAGAGTGTGCTCCTGGATCTGACAGCACTTGAACAGTTTTACCTCTAGTGGACTCTCAAGCAATGTTTGTTGAAATGAACTGTGTAAATAAAGTCCTTACGAAAACTCTAGTTTTCAGTCTGCTTTGCTTTAGCTGAAATTTCACTTCCTTTAAAACATTAGGCTAAGTTTATTACTTTTTTAAGAATAACAACACAGATTTTGCTCTTCAGTTCTACAAGCAAGTCATTGGACATAAAAATCCAAATACTAATGCAATTCTTATCCCTAACAGGCTATATTCATATTGCCATTTAGAAATTTAAATGATGACAAATTTGATTAAGAAAAAATTGATTTAATATAATTTTATAATATTTTATCACCACTTTGCTGGTGACTGGTTGCAGAATGCAGCATGTGGCTCTGATTCACAAATTACATTTCTAATTCAAGGACATATTCAACCACTGAAATACAGTTTTCAGTTTAAATTTCTGAACATATTGAAATATTTGATAGAAAATTGAGTTTTGGGGGCATATGGCTCTGCTCCCCTCAGAGGATCCTAACTGAAACCAAAGTCTAATGAAGCTAATAAAAATTCAGTAGATTGACAATTGATTGCAAGAATACATTTGTTACCGACTTGGTAAAATTAATCTATTCCATATGTAAAAACACTATCTGAGGTTATTCTTCTCTTAAACTCACGTTATTTTAGCTTTAATACCTACTTTTGGATCCAAGTACTCTTATAAGATCGTCTTTCCTGCAATTGCTGGTGATAATCCACATACAGATTTACATGGCTGTTTAGGGATACATATGTATTGTAGGCCTCCTACACATGCAAGCACACACTTATGTATTCATGCACATACCCCCGTGAAGATCACATATATATAAATTTATATGTAACAAAGTTTTATCAGGGTAGTGTTAAGATGAGATATTTAAGCCTACATAAATCAGGAGATTCAGAAATTGGGTTCTCACAGCAAAGCAAAACTAACATTGGTATTATGTGCTATGACAGCGTTTTTCCATTACACCATCAGATAACCCTGTGAATGTGACATAAATATTTGGCAGATCTTCACTTTGTAAATGTACATTTACTGTGTCATGTTATATAAATGGCTTCTATAATGTGGATGACATTGAAAATGAAAAATCTTAGTTTCATAAATTATATGTAAATATTTTGTTTATGAAACATACTACTAATTTTGAAGTGATAACGACATGAAGGATTGCTTTTTATAAGCCAATGTTTTGTTTAACAATGTATTTCTAATGTCAACAAAATGAACAAATGTTGAAAGATTAATCAATGAACATAGATAATTTAGTGTGCATTTCGTAAATATGAGATAAACAATGACATCTCCTTGTTCATTAAAAAAATTTTGTTTTTAGTTTATAATCTCATAAAAAGTTAGGTACTTAGGGATACAGTAAGCCAAAGGGAGAGATTTTAAATGTAGAGAATAAAAAATGAATGTAAAGTCTTAGACTTATTAAACTTCCTATATTTTATATATTATAATGTATATTTAAAATAAATAATGGCATTAAAGATATTTTATGTTGTATCATATATATGTTATAGTAAAATTACAAATACCCACCAAAAATATGAAATACTCATTGAATATAATTATTTAAATGTTTTCTAGACTGTCATCCAATTACATACCAAAAAATTTCAGTGAAATACACTTATTTGCATTTTTGGATTTTTATAGTCTTAAAATTACATTGTAGTATAGAAAACTACTCTTAAAACCTACTGTTAAATTTTTAACTCCAATTTAAGTTAATTAAAAAATATATAATAGCAATCATATATCAAACAACATATAATACTAGATATGGATTCACAGCAATGGAGAAGCAACTTTCTATTAAGTCATGCAATCTTCTCATGCTCTCACCAGTTTGGTCTTTAATGCATTCATGAACTCAATGAACGGCCATTAGGTGTTCTCTTTGTAGTAGACTTTGTGCTAGGCCAGGGGATTCTGAAATGACTTACACAACCTAGGCACTTCCCTCTCAGAATTTTCTGTCCAGCTAGGAAGACAGACATTGAAAACGTCACTTCATGTGATTGAAGACACACACGTTTTCTATTATTCATATTAGAATATGTAATAACTTAAATTCATTGAAAGTTTATGTACCAAGAATCATATTGAGGATCTTAGATGTATTAATTTGTTTATTCTTCACAATGATACAATGTGACAAATAAAATTATTCACATATTACAGGGGAAGAAACTGAGGAACAGATCTATTAAATAATATAGTGTGCTTAAGCTTTCAAAAAATTAACTGTTGTTAATTTTGTGTGTAATATATAGAAATAAAAATTAACCTGTGCAGAGAAAACTATAAAGTTAAAAAATAATAACAATATAATAATCAAAATATATATCATAAACTAGTGGAGGCTTTTTGACTGTTAAAGATTCATAAAAAGTTAATAATAAGATAGTATTTAAAATATCATTATTTGTTAAAGATATTGGCCTGGTATATTTGTGCTGCTGTAACAAACTGCCATAGACTGGCAGTTCCTAGACTCACAGTCAGGAAGCCGGGAGGTCTCACGCCTTCCGCCATGCGAGGACAGTGAGAGGACGGCCATCCGTGGACCAGAAAGCGCGCTCTGCCTTGACGAGGAATCCACTGGCAGCTTGATCTTCAACTTCCAACCTCCAGACCTGTGGGAAATGAATTTCCATTGTTTAAAAGCCACTCAGTCTGTGGTGTTTTTCTTACAGCAGCCCAAACAGACTATGACAGTATCTTCAACAGATAATGATTATTTTTTCTTTTTTTTTTTTTTGAGACAAAGTCTCACTGTGTTGCGCGGGCTAGAGTGCCATGGTGTCATCCTAGCTCACAGCAACCTCAAACTCCTGGGCTCAAGCGATCCTCCTGCCTCAGCCTCCCAAGTAGCTGGGACTACAGGCATGCACCACCATGCCCGGCTAATTTTTTCTGTATATTTTTAGTTGTCCAATTATTTTCTTTCTAATTTTACTAGAGACGGGGTCTCACTCTTGCTCAGGCTGGTTTTGAACTCCTGAGCTCAAACAATCCGCCCGCCTTGGCCTCCCAGAGAGCTAGGATTACAGGTGTGAGCCCGGACGATAATGATTATTTTAAAGATCATCTTACCCACCAAAATTAAAAATAGTCCCTCAGTATCATTTTACAGCTCGTCTGCCTTTACATTTCCACAATTATCTCAAAAATAACTTTGCACAGTGATATTTTTGAATCAAAATCTCAACAAGGCCTTTTTCGTAATGATATATCTTCTAAATCAATTTTTATGGTAATTATTTGTTGATAGTGTGCATCATTTATTTTGGAAAATTTCTACATTCTGAATTTGGCAGAATGTGTGTTCCTGGTGTCATTTAATGTGTTTTTCCATCTCCTTTATTTCTTGCACACTGGAAGCTCTAAAGTCTTCACCATACTCAGGTCTTTTTGTTGTTGTTGGCAAGGCTGTTCGAAAGGCAGTGCCCTGTACTTCCTATTGTATTGCCTTCGGGAAGAATATAACTTCTGTCTGAGCCACTTCAGCTCACGTTTCAATGCCCAATGCTTCCACCACCACTCTAGGCCACGTTCCTGAATTTTTCCAATACTCCTCTGAACACACATGGCCCCTTATCAATTCTCCTTTCTACTAATTAGGAGTTTGTGTGTGTGTGTGTATTCTGCCGTCCTCGATTGTAAATTTTTCCACTTCAGCGACCATGCTTTCACCACCTTTGTATTTTCAATGTCTGATATTGGACGTTATACATCACAAGGCCTGATTCTTTTAGGATGAAAATTGTTTTAAAAATTGGGTTATATACATATAATGCTTAACAGAGTTATGTAGCCCAGCTGATGCTTAACAATTGCATATCAGTTACGATAAATATGCTTCTGTGATTTACTACTCACCATCTGTCTTTCTAATATTATTTCAGGCTATACCTCTGTGCTCAGGAAGCTCCAATCACAGGAGCCTCCAGTTAGTCTCTACAGCTTTGTTGTTCTATGACTTTTTTCTATGACTTTTACTTTTATTTAATATTTTTTAATTCCATTGCTTTTCAATTAGTTTTTCTATTACTGTTGTAACAAATCACCACACATGTAGTGGCTTAAAACACTATGCATTTATTATCTCACATTTTCTGTGGGTTAGGAGTCCAGGGACATTTAAACTGGATCCTCGGTTCTGGCCTTACAGGCTGCAATCAGAGTGTCCATCAGGGCTGCGAACCCCATCTGGGGCCTGTGGTCCTTCCCCAGGCTCACTGGTTGTTGGAAGAATGGATTTTCTTGTGGTTGGTTGTAACACCAGGTTCCCTGTTCCCTACTTCGCTGGGAGCAAGGTGTCACTCGCAGCTTCTAGAGGCCGCCCCTTTTTACCAACAGTTCAAAAGTTACCTGTTTGCTTTCTTCCTTAAGGACAGCAAAAACGCATCGCTCTGACTTCTCCCACCAACCACAGAAAACTCTGCTTTTAAAAAGACTCGCCAGACTGCGTCAGGTCCATCCGGATGATTTCTGCTGAGATGACTTGGAAATTTCATTACATTTCAAAAACTTCCCTTCCAGCAGTATACAGATTGGTGTTTGACTGAATAGAGGGGAGACAGGAATCTTAGCAGTGGGCCCTCTTACAATTCTGCCTACTGCAAGCTCCTCAAACAAAACCTTGTCTTTGGGACCCCTTTGCTTATTTGCGGCATTCCCCTGAGGCCTTACCTAAGCTCCTTTTGTATATGAATCTTTCCCTTTCTTCAAATTCCAGTATAAATATCTCTTCTCCTGACGGGTGTTCCTTGATTTCCTTATCTAAGTAGCTGCCCCAGTTCGTGCTTTATTTTCTCATCACAACATTCTGTTTCCTTCATAACACTAATCATAATTTCTGTCTATTCATTTAACTTATTTGTTTCCTTGTTTATTGTTTCTCCCCCACTGGAAAATAGAATCCATGAGACCAGGGAACCTGTATGACTTATTATAAATCCCAACCCTACCTGAGTTCATGGCACCTAATAGGTGCTTAAGAAATATTTTTTATCAAATAAAAAAAAGAATGCTAACCTTCGAATAGACATATAAAATTTATGCTCTAAAAATAATCAGTTGCTACTTACAGCATAAAACCCCTACATAAATGAACTTGTAGAATTCTTAAAATTGAGTTTCTTGTTCTTTTATCTTGAGAGGAACAAGTTTGTCATTAATTTTAACTATAAAGTAAACTCAGAAAAATTATAAGATGAAAAAGAGAAAAATACTAAGCAGTGATTGTCCTTTAATAAACCACCACACATGTTAATTTCTTCTAGCCACACACATACTTGCATACTTCTGAGGCTTTCTTTTGCGTGGAAAAGCTGATACGTTAAGACATAGCACTGGTTATAAAGGAGGGCAGGAAAGTAGGGAAACAAGTCATATTTTTCAAAGCTGGTGACATTAACATTTTCATTTTCAGTTAGGAGTTGGGATTTTCACACCCCCATAATATTATTCTTTAAAAATGATTCACTTCTGCATTTGCCAGAGTAGAGTATTGGAACAAAGCACCCTCCCTACCCCCTTTACTGTTTTCATCTTCTAACCAAAGAACTGGACAAATCAAAGGCTTGGTTTTTTGGTGGTGTACCCTGTACTGTTTCGTTTATTTTCTCCCCCCAGGACAATTAAGTCTAAATGATTTGCTACCCTTCATAATGATTGCTAAAGCTTACTTCGCTTTATGCAGTTTCACATATATTTAACCAATCTTATCTTCAATATAACTTAAATGCTGAGGAATAAAGGGCACATGTTTCTGGCACTTTCATTCCTTGTTTTTCATCATCAGATCCCTGAAGCTTACAAGTCTTTTATTTAGTCTCCCTTTTATCAGGATATTTGAAAAGGCAGTAATGTTAGTTAAAGCAGTTCCTTTGTGTTTGTGTTCAACCCACCCACACTGCCATGGCTTCCTGTGGGGCTCTGGCAACCCACTTTCCCCCTTAGACGACTTTATCTCCCTCTGGCACCGGGAGCCCCAGTAGCTTAGGAGACTGGACTATGTGCTTTCCCTCAACAATCTCTACTAACAAACTGCTATGTTTATAATGGCTAAGTCTTTATGGGCTATGTTCTCTATTTTCCTTGCTCTTTTTTTAAAAAATGAGAATGGCCTTAATTATTAAGCATTCTGTAAATCAAATACTATACTAGCCATTTTATATAAGCATTTCATTAAGTCCAAACAATAAGCCTGTTACGCAGGTTTTACTGTTGCCCCTTTTTTTAGACAAGGAGACTAATATGCGCTTGCCCTATATTTTATAGATGATAAGTAGAAGGACCAGAATTCAAACATAAATCTGCCTGGCATCTGAAATCAGGCTCTTGATCACCAAGCCCTTGGATGCACCTCAGTGTCTACACTCGCTGTCTGAATTGCTCACTTTGTACTTAGTATCTACCACTCTATGTACATTATTGTCTTTTTGTGTGGTTATACTCATTTCTCCAATGGGACTCAAAACAACTTGAAGAACATCCCACAGTAACTTTTCAGGCTCTTACATCTTAAAGAAATGCTAAGTAATTGTTTTTTGACAGATGATTTTGATGTTATCCCTCTTGGTGGATTTCTTTCTTTATTTTTATTGTGATTAAAAAATATGTAACATAATATTTACCATCTTAATCACTTTTTAAGTGTACAGTAGGGTTAACTATTATATACATATTGCTGTGTAACAGATCTCTGTAACTTTTTGTCTTATATTTAGTTTGTCTGTCTTTTCCTCTTTTGCTGTTTTCCTTTGTGTCTTATTGATTTTTTTGTCACAGTTATATGCACTAATTCCTTTTTAATTTTCTTTCATGTATCTCCTACCTGTATTTTCATGATTACCATGGAGCTTACAAAAAAAATCTTATAGTTATAACAATCTATTTTAAACAGATAACAACTTAACTTCCATTGCATATAAAAACCTCTATTTCTTTATATCTCTCTCCCTCACATTTTGTTATTAATGTCATAAATTATATCTTTTTATATTTTATAATCATTTACTTAGTTTTATAGTTATAGTTATTTTTTTGCTTTTATCTTATGAGTTATGTCACCAAATTAAAAATGATTTATGCATCATTACAGTATTATAGGATTCTGTATTTGTTTACATATTTACTTTTACCACAAAACTTTCTATTTGCAAATGCTTTTGGGTTGCTGTCTAGCATCCTTTTATTTCAACTTGAAATACTTCTTTTAGCATTTATTCTAAGGTAGATCTAGTGGTTATAAACTCTATCATCTTTTATTTGTTTAGGAAGGTCTTTATTTCTCTTTTATTTTTGAAAGATAGTTATGCTGGATATAGTATTCTTGGTTGTAAGATCTTTTCTTTGAGTACTTTGAATATATCATCCACTCCCTTCTGCCCTATAACATTTCTGCTGAGAAATTGAAACCATCCTTTACAAATGAAGAAAGGGGTGCAAGGCAAGAACTGGGGTAAGGACCTGAAAACTCTGTGAAGGCACAGGCCCAGCTAAAAATAATGATGATAATTAGTCACTGTTCCATAATTGCTACTCTAGAGTCACATAGCTGGCAGTCATGAAGATTCCTAACTCTCTGTAGATAACTTCACCTTTTCAAAAGCTAAATGTAGTTTCTGAAATATCTTCCAGGCCCTGCATTCCAGTGGATTGGCTGACCCACCCAGATCAACGGCCCATACCAAGAAACTGACTCAACTGGAATTGTGACCCCAGGAACTGAAGCAATACACCCCTATAATTTTGCCCTATATCTATCCAATTAGCAAACCTAATTGCCTAATCCTTTGTCCACCATTCTGTCCTTAAAAGCCCTGTCTCCCAAATTCTTGGGGAGTCAGATTTGAGAAATTCCTCCCATATCCCCACTTAGCGTTCTGCGGTATTAAACTCTTTCTCCATTGCAACCTCGACTGTCTCAGTGTATGGGCTCTTCTCTGTGCAGCAGGCAATACAACCAGGTTGGCAGGTGACAAAATCTGCTGATAATCTAATGGGAGATTCCTCGTATATGAAAAATTGCTTTTCTCTTGCTACTTACAAGATTCTTTTTAACTTCTGATAGTTTAATTACATGTCTTGATCTGTGCCTCTTTGTATTCATCCTAGTGGAACACTTTGAGCTTCTTGAAGTTTGAAGTCCATTTTCTTCTTCAGATTTCAGAAGTTTTCAGCCATTACTTTTTCAAATAAGCTCTCTGACCCTTTCTCATTCTGATAATCCTGTAATACAAATATTGGTCTATTTAATGGTGTTCCATAAGTCTCTCATCCTGTTTTCACATTTTTTCATTATTTTTTCTTTTTGTTTCTCTGACTCAATAATTGCAAATGACCTGTCTTCAAATTCCTTGATTTATTTTTCTGCTTGATCAAGTCTGCTGTCAAACCCCTCTGGTGAAATTTGTAGTTCAGATATTGCATTCTTCAGCACCAGAATTTTTATTTGTTTCATTTTTATAGTTCCGATCTCTCTATTGATATTCTTATTTTGTTTATGCATCATTTTCCTGATTTTATTTAGTTGTCTATTTGTGTTTGCTTGCAGTTAATTTTCTTTAATATAATTACTTTGAATTCTAATTCACAGATCTTCATTTCTTTAGAGTGAAGTTTGGAGATTTATTTTGTTCCTTTTATTGGCCTGTGTCTCTGTGTTTTTCATATGCTCACTTTTTTTTTTTTTATGGGATTCATGTATTTGAAAAAAATAGCCACTTCTCCCAGACTTTAAGAAATGGCTTCATATTGGAGAAGACCTATCTATATCAATCAGCTTGGCTAGAGATTCTGGAGGCCTCTCAAACCTTTTCTAGGAATGCAACGTCTCTTGGCTTGTATATTTCCCAGTTACAGATGTTTGTCAGTTTCTATTTTTATTAGCCCATACTCTCACACTCTCTCTGGTGTCTGTCTACAATACTACAGGTTTTCTGGTGCAGCAACAAGACACCCAGCTCTCCTTTGTTCTCAGAAATCCCCAGATATCCGAAGTATGATGTTTCCTAGTTAACACTTCAGATCCATAAGACAAAAACCAGTCCCTCAGGTAGTTCCTCCCAAAGCCAAACCATTGATGTACATTCCACTCTTTTCTCTTTCTCCCAAGGAAGAAGCTGTGAGTTAACTGTTTTTTCCTAATTGGGCCAAGCTGTGCTGGCTTAGGAGAGGAGCTACAATGGGTGAAATAAAATTGCTTTTCTTACCCATTTCAACATAGCTGTTCTTGGCAATGTGGCTGTTCTTGGCTTTACCTGAAGTACTGTTCTTGGCTTTAACTAGTTTCTGGACTTCTCATGAAGTCTTTTTAGACTGTATATTGTTGTTAAGTAGGGATCTCTGTGGGAAAACAAATTCTGGAACTTCTTATTCCACCATTTTGGTAAAATCACTCTCTTATTTATTTGTTTTTATCTATGTTGTCATCGAAACCTCAAATCTAACTTTTCTTTCTCTCATCTTTTGTAATGCTGTTTTTTCTCCTGCTCTCTGACCTCTTCCTAAAATGAGAGGATTAAATTTATCATTTGATGTAGATAACTTTCTCTGAGTTTTGTACTAGCTTGTATTTCCTTCCTCCAGTGGAATGGAGTAACCAGGTGTTTCAAAAGGATAAAACCGATCAACATTAGCAGGGAAATATCAAAACTTCACTTTAGAATTTTGCAGATTTAGTTTTTTAAACAAACTTGTAACTCTCTTTCAACACCTTTGAAGTTTCATTGTTTTCATTAAGAAGAAATATACGCATACCAGATGTAACATGTATATTTTAAATTATGTGCTAATAGCTGTGATAAAATTACCATAATATAGCCATTTGCTGATGTTAATTTCAAATGAAATCTTCCAATGGATCAGGTATTTAAGGAGAACAAATACAAGAAAAGCCATATGTTCTTTAAATATTTCCTCATCATTCAATCATGATGAGTTTGACCAAAGATAAAATAAGAGCAATTATCTCCAGTGAGGTGAGTAATTTTGTATTTAATACCCCAAGTTTCAAAATAGTTGACCACAGACACTTAACTTTAGCATTGGATCCTTACCTCTCTGCTTAAGGAAGACATCAAATTAACTTAAATTTTGATGGAGATCTTTCTGTAGTACACATAATGGTAACTTAATTAACATGCTATATTAGCTCTATCAATTGCTTTCCTTACCTCAAATAAATAATAAGACTCATGTTCTCTGGCTTGGGCCACAGACTCATGTTCTCACATTGGTGTATGAGCCAAAACAAATACAGTTAACATATAGATGATAAATCATTCAAATTAAAATACAAAAATTCTAGAATGGATAAAGAGAATCTTCATAAAAAATAAGCAGCATTTATATCTTCCTTAAGTCATAGTAAAGTATTAATGCACAGGTTAGTTTCTTGTAAGGCTCTAGGTACTTTATAAATATTACAGTTATATATTACTTAATAAACAAAACAATTCCATGAAGTAGATTCTGTAATTATTACCATTTCTCAAAGATTAAAACTGAAGTGCAGAGAAGATAAATAATTTGTCTAAGGTTACAAGTATTAATATAAAAAGTAGTGATCCCAGAAATTGAAAATAAAGAATTTGAATCCAAAGTCCAAAACTTAACATGGTTTTCTGCATACTGATTCCAGGTTATATGTAATCCCCACCATGTATACACTTACATACGCAGAAACACATGCAGTCGTCCCCTGGTATTCCTGGGGAACATGTTCCAGGACCTCCCATAGATATAAAAAGCTGTGAATGCTCAAGCCTCTGGTATAAAATGACATGGCATTTGCATATAATATACACACATCCTTCTGTATACTTTAAATCACCTTTAAATTATTTATAATACCCAATATATTGTAAATGCTATGCAAATAGCTGTTATACTGTTTAAAGAATGATAACAAGAAAAAAGTTTGTGTGTTTAATACAGACACGATTTTTTTTCCAAATATTTTTGATTTGTGTTTGATTGAATCCACAGATATGGAACCTATGGCTACAAAGGGCCAATTGTATTTAGTTATTTTTAATAATATATGTATGGCATTATACTTGCTGTTTTATATACATTACATTTTTTATCTTCCCAATACCACTATAAAATAGGTATTATTTTCATTACCATTTTACAATTGAAAAATTAAGATGTAGAGGAATTAATTAATTAATTCACCTAAAATGCCTAGGTGACTAAATGGCGGAATCACGATGTGTACCCCATGCTTTCTGACAACAACGCCTGACTTCTTACTGGATACTTGCTATGGACTAAATTGTGTCCCTTCCAAAATTTGTATGTTGAAGCTCTAATCCCTCCTGGGACTATATTTGGAGACAGGGCCCATTATGAGATACTAAAGGTTAAATGAGGTCATACATGTGAGGCCCTAACCTGATAGGATTTTTAGCCTCAGAAGAAGAGGAAAATACACCAAAGCTTTTTCTCTACTGTGTGAGAACACAGTGCTAAGGCAGCCATCTGCAAGTCAGGAAGAGTCCTCGCCAGAAACCAAATTGGCCAGACCCTTGATCTTGGACATTTGAGTCTCTAGAATTGTGACAAATAAATTTCTGTTGTTTAAGCCAGCCAGTCTGTGGTATTTTGTTATAGTAGCTCAAGAAGACTAATATAATGTCACTGTTACATTCCTAACCAACACTAAGACTCTCTTCGTGTATTTCTTAATGAAAACTACACAAGAGTCTACCTAAAGGACTTCAAAAATTATAATACCAAAGTGTTGAACCATTCTTGCATTTCTGGGATAAATCTCACTTGATGATGCTAAATAATCTTTTTAACGAGTTACTGAATTTGGTTTGCTAGTATTTTGTTGAGTATTTTTGCATCTATAGGATTCTTTAATTTATGAATTTATGAGGACAATAGATAAAATGAGAGTGATAAAAATGCACTTTTTGGAATAATAATTAAATGTAGTTTTCTAAAAATATATAAGTACAATTGTTATATCTCAGCTCTAAAAGAATTGGTAAATTCCTAAGGTATTTATCACTAAAATTATTTTCTTTGTCTATATTTACTCTTAATTCTCTTATTTTATTGGTCATATTTCATTCAAAATGTTAATTAGAATAGTCTTGGTTTATATAGATCAGAAAAAGTTATTAATTTTTTTTTTCATGATACAGTTTCAACTTGCATTACATACAACTTTGTACTCAAAATGCCAGGCATGTTTTGATTATTATCTGGAAATATTATTCCTATTTATTCTTGGTACTGCTACCTCTTTGTCCTTCTCTGTATATTTTCTGAGTCTATTAGAGGATTGCAAATAGGCTTACTATAATATTTCTTCTGATTGGAAGAACAGTTTCCAAACTGTGCCAGGCCCTAAAAGCAAGACTTGTTGTTCCTTGAGTAATACTCTCAAATTCTCTTTCTACTGATAAAGATAATGAAGCAAGTGGATAATGACTTGAATGAAGTCTTAGAAGGAAATGGAATAATACATGCAGTAAACACAGAATAAAATTACACATCATGTACTGGGTGTCAATTGATATAAAAGAAAAGGATATTTTCATGATATTCTCTATATACTTTTAAATGTGATTTGAATAGTAAATGGCATCTTCATATGTAGATCACTTCTATCATCTTTTCTGGTTTCAAAGTAAAAGGATAATATGCATATGGTTCTTGCTCTAGAAATAACTCAACTTTTACATCTTCTTGCTAGAAATGTGTAGAACTATGGAACAATACCCAGAATCTCCAGCAAAAACAAACAAAAAGCAAAAAATAACCTAATTTAATTATGAACTGAATTATTAAATATTGGTGTTATTTCAGGGTATCAATTTTATAAGTTATCTGGAATGCTTTTCCTGAAAAAAAAAATTTAAGTTGTATAAAATATAGTTATTGAATACATGCAATGTTTGTTAATCTTCTAGGTAAATTATTAGGGGTTAGTATTTTAATCACAAGTGTGCAAATCTTTAACAAGTTGGAAGTTTCAGTTGAAAATTGTCAAGTTTTATCAAACTTTAAAATGCAAGTGTTCTTAATCATATACTGAGAGATAATATAGTTTGAAACAGTTATTCTCCATAGTACAATGTTGAATCAGCAGGCCTTGATTACTTACTCAGTAGGATGCCTTTGAATTGGTTAAATCAAATAACTGTCATGTTGGACAATGCATAGAGGACTAATGAAGTGAGTGGAAACTGGAAGAAAGCCAAAATAGACTTTTGAAAAGAGAAAAAGATGACCATGAAAATTATATATCATTCAGTTTAGATGTAAACATCCATCTGTCCCTATTATATTATAATAGTTTATTATTCAAATGCATACTTTGAAGGAAGAATATCAAACTGATAAGCAGTTGGTTTAATTTCTAATAAACACCAAAGATGAAAAGATAAACATTTTAATCTTGTACAAACCATCTGCATTTGATTAAACTGAAAAATTGAAATGAAGAAACTTACAAGAATAAGTTTCTGTTAAATTTTCCCGTTTATAATAAAGAATCATCAGTAGGCAAACAAATGTTTATTTTACATTTCATTACTTGCTACCAGCATTAAATATCAATTGAAATTAAAATTTCAAAATATTTTGAACATTATAACATTTTTACATGCACATAATATTAAGAGACATGAATATACTATTCAAAAGGGAGAATAATTTCTTTTCTTTTTTTTTTTTGAGACAGAGTCTCACTCTGCTGCCCGGGCTAGAGTGCTGTGGCATCAGCCTAGCTCACAGCAACCTCAAACTCCTGGGCTCAAGTGATCCTACTGCCTCAGCCTCCCGAGTAGCTGGGACTACAGGCATGTGCCACCATGCCCGGCTAATTTTTTCTGTATATATTTTTTTAGTTGTCCAGATCATTTCTTTTTATTTTTTTAGTAGAGATGGGGTCTTGCTCTTGCTCAGGCTGGTCTCGAACTCCTGACCTTGAGGGATCCACCTGCCTCAGCCTCCCAGAGTGCTAGGATTACAGGCGTGAGCCACCGCGCCTGGCCGAGAATAATTTCTTTACAACAGGCGAAGCCATTTCTGGATTAAATGAGTGAATTTAATAATTCAATTTAGTCTTTCAAAATCAAATTAATGGCTTTGATTCAACTGACCGTTCCAGATAGCATTAATGATATTATTTTTTACTCTTTAGATTTACATTGAAATTTCTGAGAGAACTATGGGAGTTTTGTTATTGTTGTTGTGTTAGGTGTGTGTGCCCTTAATTAAAAAGACACTTTCTAATCTCTGTAGTTAAAAATGCCTCAAGATTTCAGTAACTTCAAATTCAAAAAATTAAGCATCTTTGTTGTTTTTCCTCTTATTATTATAATGGATCCAACTTCCTAGAATAAATTCAGATAGTGATTGATATAATTATATCTTTTGTATGAAAATATACATCCTGTTTTTTTTAAATAAATAGTTCTTAAGGATCTATAATATGTCAGGCACTCTTCCAGTTACTGAGAAAATAGCAGTTGATAAAACAAAAAATCCTTGGCTTGATGGAATCTAGATCTTAATGGAGGAGACAGATAATAAACAACATAAATAAGCAAAATACATACTGTATTAGGCAATGACAGTGATGGATGCAAAGAAGAAAAGTAGAGAGGGGAAAAAGCAGAGTGTGTGTGATGGAACGTGAGTGTGCAACTTTAGATTGGGTTGACAGGGAAACCTCCGTGGAGATGACTTTGAGTAAGGATCCCAAGGATGTACAAGATCCAGGCTTGTGAATTTCGTAGAACAGAATGTTTCCAATAGAGGAAAAAGAACACCAAAGACTGAAATGGATGTATGACTGGAATAGTCAAGGAACAGTAAGAATCCGGAGTGGTGAAAGTGAGAGGAAGAAGAGACAAAGTGCAGGAGATGAGCAGAACATGGCCTCAGAACCCAACAGCAGGACTCAGCTTAAACTCCCAGTGAGGTGGGCAGGCTGATGGAGAGTTTGAGCACAGGACGGATACAATATGATCTGTCTAAACAGGCTCTCTTTTTCTAGAGGACTAGAGAAGAGAGATCCGTAGGGATATTATTTTATTAATAATAATGTAAGCAAAAGTAGTGGAGAATTAGACTCCAGAAGTCCAATTCTGGAGTCTTCTTATCCATCTCTTCTTGTCCATGAGAAAGGTGGATAGAAAGATATATTTTAAAGATAAACTGATGTAATTCACTGATGGTATGATAAAAGGTGTTGGAGAGAGCAGTCAAAAATGATTTGAAGACATGTGAACTGAACAATTGAAAAATGGAATCTATTTCCTGAGATGGGGGAGATCATTAAAGGAGTTCTGGGGGTTAAGGAGAGACAATATGAGGAGCTCAGTTTGGGGCATTTAATATAGTTTAGCATAGAAAAGTCTGTTAGTATCCAACGATCACTTCCCACACCATCCTCTAGTAATATGCTAGTTCAGGCCAACTTCACCTCTCCGTGGATTATTGCAGTAATTCCAGACTAATGTTTTTCTTCCTTCTTGCCTCCTACATGAATTCTCTCTGCTGTCTTTGGCAATTAACATAAAAATTGTATAGAATGAGTCAGATCATGTTACCCTCTGCTGCTCAAAACCCTCCCATGACCTCCAAACTGACAACAAAAGCAGATTTTACCATGGTCTCTTTCGTTTGGCCAACAGCAACCTTTCTGATCTCATCTTTCCACCACTCTCTTCCCTTACTCTGGGCTCCAGACATTCTATACTCTGCCTGTTGTTCTTCCAACCCTTTAAACACACGTTTGCCCGAGGCCCTTGTGTCTGCTCGTTCAATTGCCTGGAATATTCTACACCAGGTACCTAGCAGCCAATGTCCTCATATTTTGTCAGGTCTCTGTTCACATGGAATTTTACTAGAAACACTTTCCTTATCGTTGTTTTCCTAAAATACCAAATCCTTCCATCTTAATTACCATAATACCTAATTTCCATAATCTCACTTATTTTAAAACACTTAGTAACATACTTTTAAAATTTATTTAACATACCTTTACAGTGCTTATTTGGCACCTGATACGGTTTTCAGATTTTTACAAATATTCATTCACTTGATTTTCATAACAACTCAATGAAATGAGTACTATTATTCTCCTCATTTTACAGAAGAGGTAACAAAGCTGCAGAGAGTTTAAGAAATTTCCCCAAGGTGAAACATCTAGAAAGTGTTGGAGCCAGAATGCAATGCCCATAACCCTTCCACCATGCTGGCTATTATATTTGTTTACTTAATTATCATCTCTCTTCTTCTGCTAGAATGTTGGATCCTTGACAGGAGGAACTTTGCTTTCTTCACTGCTATTATCTCCAGGGCCTAGAAGAGAGTCTTGCACATGGAGGGGGTATTGAATATTTCCTTAATGAGTGGGCATTGAGACACTTTATCATAGGAAAATATATGAGTAATATTAACAGTTATGATATTTAGAAACATGAAAATTGTTCAGAGACATCATTTGTTCCTTTTGAGGTCTCCAGTGCTTCTAGGAGTTCAGTTTAGGAACCACAGAGCTATAGAAAAGCAAACTCTTTTTATTGCTATGAGGCTATATCATGAAATGTTCAACAGCTTAGACTTTGGGACGTTTAGGAGAAGTCTGCTTTTGATCTAATCCTAGTTCTGATACTTTCTGCTGTGTAACCTTGGACAAATTACCTAATCACCCTGTACTTATTTTTTTAAGTTGTAATTGAAGATAATATTGATAACATACCTTAGGAATCATTGAAAATTATAACAGATTTAGGCATGTAAAGGACTTGGAGCAATACCTGACAATTAATGAGTAGTCAATAATTATGGTTAATAATATTTTAATTGTTTCATTATTGTTGAAAGAATTTCACATTAGCAGAAGATTTTGAGATCTTTCTATCAGTAACAGATTGAACAAGTAGAAAAATGTATTAAAAACATAGTATATTTAACAACATGCTTGCAAACTTAAACTGATGAATATATAAAGGACTCTAGGCCACCAAACTGCAATATACGCATTATTTTTAAGCACACATAGAACATAAACAAAACAATGACCATGTGTCAGGCCTAAAGTTTGTTTCAATAAATTCAAAAAATTGAAATCATACAGGAGATTTAATCTGACCTCAATAAATTTATGCAAAAAATAAATAGAAAAAGATAACTGCAAAATAACATATATTATTAAATGAGACAATACATTTTTAAATAACCCAGAGGTCAGAGAAGAAATTATGATTGGAAATTATTCACAAATGATAATGTACTTAAAATCATATCAATACTTTCGGTATAATCAAAAAGAATTATTGCTTTAAATGTATGTATTAGGAAAGAAGAAACAATAAAATTCGATTAGAAATTTGGAACAAAACAAAAAAATGGCAATTCAATTCCAAAAAAAAGTAAAAGAAAAAAGACAATGAAAATAAGAGCAGGATTTGATGAAATAGAAAACAATCGTGGAACAAAAGAATCAGCAAAGGTGAAGTTGTTTTTTTTTTTTTTGAGATAGAGTCTCACTCTGTTGCCCTGGCTAAGTGAGTGCCGTGGGGTCAGCCTAGCTCACAGCAACCTCTTTTTAGTTGTCCAAATCATTTCTTTCTATTTTTAGTAGAAACGGGGTCTCGCTCTTTCTCAGGCTGGTCTCGAACTCCTGAGCTCAAACAATCCGCCCACCTCCGCCTAGGATTAGTGCATCCTAGTGCTAGGATTTACAGGCGTGAGCCACCGCGCCCGGCCCTAAAGGTGAAGTTGTTTTGATGAAAAGATTTTAAATAAAGTAAAATCTTGAGAAAATTTTAGAAGAATAAAAAAGAAGGGCACAATTAACCAAAATTAGTAATAGATATGAGAGAGCACTATATATCCTTCAGGTAACAAAACAATAATATATGCTAAATATTATATTATTATATAATTAATATATGCGTATATATAACTAATGATATAATAATAGTATGGATAATCTTATGCAAGTTAACTTGCAAATGTACATGAAATTGAATAATTCTAAAATCAAAATCAATATTGACAAATTAAAAATGAAAATATGAACACTTCCATGAAATGAATGTATTTGTAAGCATTATTAGTAACTTTTCAAAGGAAATCCTGTGCTTAGATTACTTTAGCAATATTCACTACTAAGATATTAAAAAATAATATATTTTTTCAGACTCTCATAGAAAATAGAAAAAAAAAAACTCTCAAGTCACTTACATGAAGCCAGCCCTTGATACCAAACCTGAAAGACATAAAAAGTAATGTTTGTGCATCAACTTACTCATTAATTAGGTGTAAAATTAAAAAATATATATTAAGTCAAATCCAGTAAACATTAAAAAGACACATATATTTTTTAACTATTTGAGGTTTATTCCAGAAATACAAGTTTATTTTAATATTTCAAAAATCAATTGATGATATGTACTGCACTAACATAATAGAAGAAATAATGATGCAATCAATAGAAGATACAGAGAAAGCATCTGATAAATTCAACAATTGTTCGTGATAAAGAAAAAAATTACAAGATTACACAGGGACTTCCTTATTATGATAAAGGATGTCTGCAGCGTTCTACAACTCCATATTTAACAGTGAAAACTTTTCCTTTGAGAGCAGGAGAAAGACAATGATGTCTACCACTACACCTTCCCCTGTTTACAGATGTAACAAATGTTTTCACCAATACTGTATGACAAGAAAAAGAAATAAAATGTGTATCATTGAAATAAATAAATATATCATCGTTCAAAGATTTTACAACTGTGTACCTTAAAAATTGAAAAATCTACAAATAAATTATTAGAATTAACATGTTATTTGCAAAAAAAGACTAGAGTTCAATATAAGGGTCTGTGTTATTTCTGAACACAATCTATAAACATTTAGGTAATTAAA
The DNA here is from genome assembly GCA_963575035.1 of Avahi laniger. Classification (NCBI taxonomy): domain Eukaryota; kingdom Metazoa; phylum Chordata; class Mammalia; order Primates; family Indriidae; genus Avahi; species Avahi laniger. Next base: position 45,738 of record CAUYSK010112851.1, on the reverse strand, counting down.
TAGCTATCTAACTACAGGTATGATGATAGTTTTGAAATATTTCAAATAAATAGGAACTGATACAATGAAAAATATGAAAGATCTCTATGACTTCTATGCAAAGGAATAAAATGTTATTAATAGAAATTTTAAAAGACCTAATAAATGAAAAGATACAATGTATTCATGTTTTAGAAGACTCAGGAGTGTAACGGTGTCTCTCTCCCCAATGCAATCCCAATCAAAACTTGAAAAGCTAATCTAAAATTCATATATAGCAAAGCACTAAGGATAACCAAGAAACTGTTGAAAAGGAAAAACAAATAGGAAGGATTTACTCTAATTGATTTTATGACCTAGTATGAAGTTATAGTAATAGAGTCATTGTACTATAAGAATAGACAAATAATCTGATACTATGTAAATAGAGAGCCCAGGCACAGATGCACAGGAATTTTGCACTGCACAGCAGTGGGGAAAACATCAACTTTTCAATACACGATTCTGGGACAATTGGAAATCCATGTAGAGAAGAAACTTGACCACACAAATCAATTTGAGGTAAATTATAGATCTATTTGTGATATAAATAATAATATAGTTTCTAGAAGGTGCTATACAAAAATATCTTCATGTAATTAGAGTAGCGAAGAATGTCTAACACAGGATGCAAAATGAAGTTTCCATTAAAAAAAACACTGATAAGTTGTACTCAAAATTTTAAATACCTGCTCATTAAAGAATATGAAGAGGTTAAAAAGGCAAGCTAAGAAGAGAGATAGGCATTTGTCACGCATATGACAAAAAAAAGGTTTATATGCATAATGTATAAAGAACTCCTATAAATAAGAAAAAGATACTCCCATGGAAAGTAAACAAGATATTTGGATAGGCACTAGATTTATGGGGTTGATGGCATGAAGGGAAATTCTGTGTTCTGTCCATTTTGGGCTTCTCGACCTCGGGAGCAGTTCCACAGATGTTCACTTTGCGACAAAACTCATCTGTACAAAATCTGCACAACTTTGTTTTGCAAGTTTTTCTCTATTATTTTATTTCACATAATCATTAAAAATGTTTCAAAAATCAAAATTATTTCAGTTTCAGTAAGAAAAGAATTATTGAGGAAGTTCTTTAACTTGGAACATGAACCCAGCAATTGAGAGCAAATTTCAATAATTCCTAAGAGAAGAAATGGGAGCCTCAACAAAGAGAGAGACAGTAGAAACAGAAGGAAGGAAACCATTTTAGAGATAGTGGCTAGCTATAAACACGGCTTGATGACTAATGGAAGTCAGGAGATAAGGCAGAGAAAAAATTTATTTGGATGACTCACAGGTCTTGAGTGTATGGCTGGAAAATAATTATTCATTGGTTGGAAATATTAATAAATAGGTGATATTTATGTCCTGTTAAGTATACAAATAGAGAACAGATATAAATTCAGTAATCCTGCATTTTATTTGCAAGCTATTGAAACTGAACTTAAGGCAAAGCCATGAGAGTAGAATTTCTAACCCAGAAGTACCATATAGCCTGCCTGGGAGTGTACTAAAGGAATGGTACCATTATTGTGGAACGACATTACCAATTCAGCTTGCAACGTGGGTCTTATCAATAATCAAGTTTCTTTACAGTACAAAGAAAAAGAGAACACAAAAAGAATAAAAATGATTCTTCTGGGAAGCAATTGAGTTTAATTAGCTCTTTATAAGCAGTGTAATAATTGGCAGCATTCAAATTGCTGACAGCTTTACTTTCTCACTTCTTTCTTTTACTCCCTCCTTTCTTTCCCTCGCTTCTTTTAAAGGAAGATCAAAGCCTTTATAGCTGAGTGAATGCTAATGGTGCATACATTTATTTGAAAAGCTTTAAGGCCTCGAAAATCTGCACATAAGATTTTTTTGCTCCCAAATGTCTGCCTGTAAGTGTATTTGACACTATTAGTAGGAATTATCTCTGCTTCCCCCACCCCCTTGTCCTTTTTAAAAGAAAACAAGTCTACTTTAACATTTTGAAAATGTTGATCAAAATGAGTGTTACGTAACCTTTTTTGATCCTGCACAAAATAGGTACTTTGAACCACAGACTTGCCATGGAGTTAATGAGTCTCTTCCTCATGCATATGTACTTCCCTGCACATTGTACGCTGCGCGAGCGGGGCCTGAGCCCCCCACACGAGCTTGGGAAAATGATTAAACTCTCTTGTTTGTGAATATATAACTCTGACAGGTGGGAGGTGTTGCAGTTGCAGATTGTAAAGAAAGAATAGAATATTTTCAGCTGGACAAAAACATTTCCCAGATTCTTGCATGAACAAAATGCCTTTCCACTCTTCTCGAAATAATAAGAACTACCCATGGCAACTTTGCAAGGCTGGTGCAGAGTTCTTTCACAAAACAGAAACTGAAAAATACTATTGCTCATAGAATGGCTTCAGAAGAATTAATTTTCTAAAGCATTGGCTGAAACTAATAATGCTCGATTCTTGGACTTTATTTTTTAGATATACATTATGATGAGATACTGAGTGTTGCCAAGCATTATTGAAGCCAAATTTCAGGGGTTACTATATATACTTCGACACTCTGCCTGAGACCCAAAAAGTCTTTAGTCATTGGTTGTCACTCTTATTACGTTTGTTGAAGAAGAAAGAGAAGGAGGGGAAAGGGTAGAAAGTAAAAGAGATAAAATATGTACAGCATGCAGTGACTCAGGGAAGCTGTATTAATTTTTTCTGGGAACTTCTCACATCACTGTCTCAGAGCAAAGAATAGCCGCATGGTATTACATGATACTTTACTAATTAGAAAACATTTAAATGAAAGTTAGTATGGCCAAACTAAATACTCCAGTAGTTCAAGAATTAGAAAAAAACTACCTTAAGATGTCTGGCCTTTATCCTATCCGAGAAGATATGCCACACACCATACCAGTCTATGCAACAGAATATTAAAAAGGAAACATTCATCTAAGTCTCCAAAACGTTAAACACCAACTTCTTCCAAATTCCAAAATGAGGTTCAAGAACACCTGTGTGGGACAGGCAAAGGAAGGGAATTAACTACTTTGTGGTCTAGACTCCTAACCCTTTCACCTTTTTAAAGTATGACAAAGGATAAAATTGGGGAGACAAGAATGTTGGGAATTTGGAGGCTTTCTTTACAGCAAGTTTACTGTGCATCTCGGAAATCCACTGACCACAAACACACGCAGAAAGCTGGTAGAGACCAGATTTTTGTTTGAAAGGAGTGCAGGATTTTTACTATTTTATAGTACTGAACATATTAACATAATAAAAGTACACTATGAATTGAGAATGTTTGGGGGATTAACATCACCAAAGAGTATTTTATTATCTGAAGGCATCTCCCAAAAATCTGTTGATTGTATTCACTACGATAGGCAAGAACTATCACTATAGAGAACGGCTATGCAGAAGCAATCACCAGAGAAGGAAATATAATTTCACTTACGCAATATACTGTTTATACTGTATTTCAAGGACTAAAATTTGCTTTATGATTAAACTTTCAGAAGTCTCTGTATGTTCAAATCTCCTTTATGCCCATATTCTGGCAAAACTAAATCTAATTCAGGGACTGAAAAAGGAGTGCCTTGTCTTCAATTCTATTCTTGTTGAGCAACGTTTGTTATTTAGTATATGAATATCTCTGTGGATCTCTATGGCAACACAGAAGTGTTTTGGCAGTGATTGGTGTTGCTCAGATGATTGAAAGAGTGATAAGAATTATTTTTTAAAAATTCCAGGACCCCTGCCAATATTTAAAAAACTCATCTTTCTCAAAGCTTATGATTTTATTTAACTGCAAAACTTTAAAAAGGAAGTGCTCCCTCAGTGGGGAAGGCTACTTTGTAAAGCAGACAGTTCTGGAGCATTTTGTGACATGTTGGCAGAGAATTAATGTTAAGGGGTTTATTCTTGTTTTAAACTTAGATTGATTGATGAAGAGATTAATAAAATTTGTTAATTCTTTCTAAGCACTAACAATGTGCCAAGCTCTGAGTTCAGCTCTTTACATGAATTATCTCATTTAACCCTTACAACCGTCAACTACATGTGTATAATCACCATTATCATCCTTATTACTTGAGATAATTAGAGTATAAGAAGTTATGTAAACTTCTCAAAGTCATACAAATATTAAAGTTTTATTTAACCTGACTCTAACCTCATGTTCTTAATAATTTTGGTATACTATCTCTTTCATTTTTCTATGTTCCAAACATGAGCTGGTTCGAGCATCCAGGAATTCTAACAAAATAAATGCATGCTTGTTCTATGAGTCTTTGCATGCACTGCATGTTTTTGTGGTGTGTATGTGTGTTTCCATAAATCTTACAGCATACTACACATCTAATGTTATCCTAGATAAACAAGTTGTGGTCTGTCCGTGCAATGGAACATTAGTCAACCTTTAGCAATCACAACCTCAATCAATCTGCAGCCATCGACTTCGAGGCAAGACCTTCCACCAGCAAGAAGATTAAGAATTGATCTTCTTAATTAGTAATCTTAATTACGATTAAGAAGATGGTTACCTTCACTTGGCTAACTCAATAATCTAATCTAGAATATGAGTCTTCTCTTTTGTTCAGGTCTAGCACTGTAATGTGTGGCACCTTTGCATGAATTAAACAAAGGCTACCCTTCCTCTGTGTGGGAAATCCCTGCATTTGATATAACTTGAAGAGGAGAGCATAGGTTAGATTTCATTACCAGACATGTGTTATTGTACAGTAAACGCCTTGCACAAACATACGCAGCAGCCCTGTTTCCTTCTCAGAGTCCTGGGAACTACAGTATCTACAAAAATAAAAGCCTCATGTCTCAGATACTTTCTGTTGCTGGTTAACAACAATATTCAACAGTAATAACTCATAGGTTAGGAGAATCCAAGTGGAAAATTATAAAATCAAGCTGGTTGATAGAAATATTTGGGAAAGAACAATTTGTTTCCTTCTATTTCTTCTGCCCGTTTCTAGCAAAGACATTCCACTGGATCTCTTATTCTTTCTCTGCAGTAATGGTCTCAATTTTGGCTGATGTTAGCATCACCTGGAGTATCTGGGAAACTCTTAATCATCAGGCTGTGTTCCAGACCAAAAGTTCTGAGGGAAGCACCCAGGCATCTGTATTCTTTAAGTGCTTCAATTCATTACAATGAGCAAAGCTGAGAATCACTGTAGATTTGAAGAAACAATTGGCCTGGGAGTGGGGTAAGAATAAAACTGTGTAATCTTTTCCCTTTTTCAGACCACACTTCATCATAATGAGTTTGTGTGACTCAAATAATTTATAACGTACAAGATCCATTTTATTATTTCAAAATTTCTAACTACAGAATTTTTCTCAATTAATTCTCTCTCTTCAGGAATATCATATGGCCAAATGCACAATACCATTAACTATTAATAATTAAAAATGTATTGTAGACATTAAAATTCTTTTCCTAGAAAGTTCTTGCTGAGTAGCAGCAAATGAACATTACCTGAGTGTAAAAGCAGATTTCTACAACATAAATGTTCCTGAAGGAATCATTAGGCCTAGAATAGCCTTTTAAAAACCATTTATTATAATAATTACCAAAATGAAAAAGAAAGTTTTAGCACCACATCAACAGTTTCCTTTAATAAATAGCTGTTTAATAATTCATAAGCAACCCATCTGCGGAAAATATAATGGTATAGATAACAATGCAATTACTAGGCTGCAGTATTATCATAGCGTATCAGCAAACCACAGGGAACAGAACAAATATTTTTGGCTGTAGAGAGGTAGGCTCTCCAAACACAAATTAATCTCCTTAATGGATTTTCCTTACCTTCATGAAAAATACATTATGGACTCTTAAGTCACACTCAACACATTGTTAGGGTTTTATATGATGTGGGGTTGGCACAAAGATGATTTTTCTTTCACACTGTGGGTAAAAAAACAATGAGCTGGGTGGTTTGGAGCCAGACTATTTAATCACTAGGTAAGGACTGATTACCCAGAGAAGCTGCATTATTTTTAAGATCCCTCTTTTTGCAAGACACCCTTAAATTTTGTTGAGAGGTTAAAAAAAAAAAAACAAAAAAACTGCATCATGGGGCTAAACATTTGTGAAATTTTCAAAGTACCAAAACAGATATTCCAATTGGCCTGTTTATTAATTGCTCTGATTTTCTTAAAAGCTTATTAAAGGAAAAGCATCCTGACCCGGTTGCAGGCTGTTCATGCCCAGCCTTCTTCTTGTCTAAGTTTGCAATACCACGAGAGTAATTTGGAATGGAAACCAAAGTAGGCTGTGGCCAGAAAAACATAGCATGCTTTCTACATTATAATTATTTCTAAACATGCATTTATTTCCAGACATAGGTTTTATAAACAGATGGACGTTCATTCAGGACTCAACGCCCCCATTATCCAGGTCATGTGCATTAAGTAGCTAAGTTGATACTGCTTCAGGTACATCAAGATGGGTAAAGGAACTTCCATTGCCTTGCTACTGACAGCGTGAAATCAGACACCAAGCCAGCCATAAGAGTCTGGTAAGAATTTTTCAAGGGTAGATGTGTGGCGTTCATGAAGCTGTCCAGTTTTATGGTAGAACCTGTCTTGGCTTTTCTTCAGTTTCCTCAGTTTCATTTGCGTAAAACTGTTTTAACATCACTGCATTTTTATTTTCTTTTGAGCAGAGGTCAACAATCACCCTTCAGATGGTTCAAATTAGTCAACATAGATCAGAGCTGAACCCGTGCCCTAGACGTGAACATAACGTCTCCTGTGAGAAATCACCTGGCGGCAGAACCACAAGGTGAGAGAATTGTTACAGCTGCAGAGAGCATTCCTCTTTGAAATGACAGAAGTCACACAAATTTGCAGCGCGGGGATCTTTCAGTAAATGTTGCTACTGCCTAGTGGCGCTTTTTCTCAGTAGCTGGACTTAGGGCCTTGAAAACCATTGACAACCGTGTCAGGGATTTATTGGATTCCTGAATTTTAGGCAAAGAGTTTTCTAAATAAATTATGTGAAGAAATTGTATGACCTAGATAGTTAGAGCTGTTAACTTATAACCTGTACTATGACTGTGTGTCATTGTAAAATCAAGTGAAGAAGGGGTAGGAGGACATTTCAAAATTTTATGAGCATTCAACTAAGTAAAGGAAGTGGAGCAATTCTATTCATGTTAAAGAGGTAATTTAAATTATGGAAGAGAACTACTGCTGTGATTATTGTCTTAGAGTAATTGGTTTTAGTTACATAATGCTGGAACAATTTTTTTTTTCAATTAATCACCTGCAGCAACCCACGAATTTTCTGAGAATTTATCATAAACTCTAAACTCATGAAAAATCTAACCTGTACTATGGTCTTAATTTCCCTAACTTCACAGTTAATAACTTTTCTAGAATAGAAGCTAAAAAATCAATGCTTCTTTTTACAGTACACTTAGTAAAACAAAGTATTTTATCTCATAAACACCAGTTAAATTGTTGCTTATTTTATTTTCCAAGCACTTTCATTCCCAAACCAATATACGAAATAGAAAACAAGTAAGCCTTTATTTTCATTCCTGTTCCATTCCAATCTATTGTTCATAGAACAGCTGACATAAATTAGGTCATGAAAATACCTTGCTTAAATTTAAAACAAACAAACAAAAAACTTCCAGGATTCTTTACTGCGTTAGGAAAAATACAGTTCTTTATACAGAAGCCTGAACAACCTGGAAGCACTGATGTCTGCCTCCCTCATCAACCTCTTCTTGTGCCATTGTTCGCTCTTTAATCTAAGATCATTGGCCTCTTCAGCATGCTGAATAATGGTCCCCAGAGAAGTCCACATTCTAATACTGGAAACTGTGAGTATATTACATGTAAAAGGGGAATTGCAGATGGGATAAAGTTAAGGATCTTGAGAGAGAAAATTATCCTGGATTATCCAGTTGGGCCTAGTATAGTCACATGCATCTTTATAAGAGGGAGCAGGAGGAGCAGAGTCAGAGAAAGAAGACATAAGGACGGAAGTGGGGGTCAGAGAGGAGAGAAGGTTCTGTTTCTGCTGGCCCTGAAGATGGAGTGTGGGGCTACAAGCCAAGGATTGCAGGTAGTCTCTGGAAGCTAGAAAAGGCAAGGAGATGGATCCTACCCTGGAGCCTGAGAAAGGAATGCAAGCATGCCGACACCTTGATTTTACCTCAGTGAAACTGATTTTGGACTTGTGACCCACAGAAATGAAAGATAATAAACTCGTGCCGTTTTAAGCCACTAAATTCATGGTACATTGTTATAGCAGCAATAGGAAACACGGATTTACCTTTTTTAGTTTTCTAGCATACATAACACTCATCCTTGATTCAGAGATTTTCAGTGTCTCTAGACTCTAAGCTGTATGAAGCTCTATCTCTCAGTCACCCTTGTGTCCTGGATCAACGAGGCACTGACTAAATATGTGTTGAATAAATGAATGATTTCATTAGGACCTGGGAAAGTAAATGTATTTACTTACGAAATGGTTTAGGAGTGTGATTTTTATCGTTCCATACATGATTAATTATTAAAGTATGAGCAAGAAAACAATAAGTACCCAAGGTATATGATTTCTGGAAGCTTTTTCAGCTTGCATTCTCCTTACTGTTTTCATATGAATGCCCTTTCCTAAAGGCATATACAAAGACCATGAAAGTAATAAGATATGAGTCACTCATCTTTCTTCAAAAGTGCTAATTCAGTCACTGATTACTATAAACACAAACAACCCACAACTCTTCCTAACTACTAACCACGCAATTACCAACTGCTGAGCTCTTGAATAATTTGAGCGGTCAATATAGTACCAGATATACTTTAATGAAGGAAAATACTACAAAGAGGAATTATTTTATGTTTTTTTGGAACTGTTACAAATGGATTCCAGTTGGTTTTATGACCAACAGAACATCTTGTGCCATGGGGCTATTTTTATACCTATTCCTACATTAGTCAATCAGATTGATGACTTCTGGTCAAGTAACTTCCTATTGTTCAGTTAGTTCCAGCAGACAACATATTGGCCTTTTTAAATTACATTTTATTCAAAAATCTTTGTAGTAACCTTGCTGGTATGTACTATCAGGAGGTAATAAATTTGAGCTTGTCTTACTTAACAGACCATATGCTAACGTATCCAAATATGAGCATCATATAAAAATGCATATGATGTTTTTTCTATGCAATACATTAGGAAGAGCCAAACTTTTGGCTATTTCATTTTTCTTATCAAATATCTCAACATGTTTTTATTTGCTGTTGTTACTTTTTAAACTATGATTGTCAAGATTCATTTGGTTATTTTAAAAATGGAAATTATGTTTCAAGAAACAACTTAATACTTAAATTAAATACATTTTAAGCAATGTATAAATATAGTGAAGTCACATTATTTTATTTGATGAGAAATACATATGCCTGGTTTAAAAGTGTAAGGTTTTTTTTCCTTTCACAATGATGTATGAAAAATATTTCTTCTTTTGAAAAGAATGCTTTTATGTTAACTAGAATTTTTATAAAAAAGTACTGTTTGTTTCTGTCCAGCTTTAAAATCTTTTGTATTTCTTAAAGTGATACTCTTTATTATTAATGAAGTAAAAGTTAGGAATCATTTTCTCCAGATTAATTATGGAAGCTGTCATGAAATATAAAATTTCACAATCTCTTTTTAATTGATCTAGTCTTACAAAGAAAATCTTTTTACAGATATCCCCCACCTAAAAACAATATACTGTAAAGTCTTTAGATATATCCTATCAAGAAATCATGTGGACTTATATTGACTTCTTGATAAAGGAAAACTTCTATAAAACAAACAAACAAAAAAACCTCAAAAACCAAAAAACTGAAATTCAGACTTTTTTACCTAAAGAGGGCAATGATAAAAGAAAGTGAAAGAGTGTTTCCTTTGAGTAGCTTAATGAGAGTCACAGGAACACAGAGAACTATTTTACTATTAAAGAAAAAATATTCATCCCCCAAAAAAATTGTAATGGAAAAACTTCTGCTGAGCATTCAGGACTAGCAGTGGTTATCCCCTAGGACACAGAATACTTAATGGGTTTTCAGTTCTAAACATTTTTTTTCTATGCTCCATTGGAGTTGTGCAAAATGTCAGGTTTTCTTCAGCTTTCATTTCTTTTTCCTTAGAAACTCTTGCCCTTTGTCAATTGTTTAGAGGCAGAAAAAATTACATCCCTCTACAAGAAGTCGAGTTCAGTTGACGATATTATAATTCAAAGCCTGTGAAGACTATACTAAAAGCACAAGTATGCATTTAAAAATTATCTAGTTGCTACCAACATGTACGACTTCAGCAAACTCAAATTATCTGTGTCTTAGAAATAAAATGGGTGATTAATTTGTCACTATACTAGCATAAAAAAATGATCAGCTGACATTAGAATTAAATTGTGCCTTTTACTCTAAGAACTCCCCCTTTAAAAAAAAAAAGTACACAGAAATGGTGATTCAAAATATTTGAAGTCACTTTTTTGGAGAAGTTTTGTTCTGAGTCTTTTAGTTTCAATGACTTAATGTCCCTGACTGTTTAAATAGCAAAATGAATTAGCTAATTTAAATTATATTTTATTGAAACTGCAATATCTGCTATCAGATTTTCTGGTGCATTGCTGATAGTTCTGACTTCTTGTGAGAATCACTGGGGAAATTTATATCTCAGCAACGACAAAAAAGTTCTGTAATTTTTGCTGATGTTATTGATTAGAAAACTGAGCAATAAGAAAATTAGGAGAAAACATAAAAGTCTACAAGGGACCATAAGTCACATGGTTTGTCTGAATTGTTAACTTCAGATAACCAGTTTGTTTTGCCCCGTCTGAATTTTCTTACTAAATTTACAAATACATTCAAGCATTATTACTGCACATACAACATAGTTAATTACCCTCTGTTGAATATTTTAATATGTTCCTCTGCAATATTATAGAGAATAAATTATACTTATATTACAGGAAGGAGGAGACTCTACAAACTGATGCTTCTTAATTGTTGCCAAAGGAAACTTAACAGCAACTCATGGATTCAGTGGCAGTATTCATAAGTTAATCAACAGAAGCCTAAGTGTACCACTGAAAAATGCAGACAAATTAATTCCCATTCACTCTCATCTATTGGGAGATAAAAACAGAATTATGACTTTCCATCTCAATATATTTATATTAGTTATATGCCAAGATGTTTTAGTGAAATAATCTGATGTTAAGTAATAAAAGAATATAAAATGTTACTTTGCAATTTCCATATCACATAATACCCCCCATTTCAATTTAGTTCTAAGAACATCTGAGATTAAACTTGAAGTTCAGAATTACTTAAATATTTGTTTCATTAGTTCATCTGTATCAGTCAGCTTTTAGCAGGCTATTCTGTAGCAACAAATCACCCCAACATCTCAGTGGCTTACGACAAAGAAGGTTTATTTCTTACTCACATTAATCACTCACATTCATGTCCATTGCAATATGGCCAAGCCTGATGTCCAGGAGATCAGCAGTAACATTTTCCTAAAAGGATAATCCCTGCAAGAAAAAATAGCCAAATTTTTTATGATATTACAATTAATCCCATAAATATTTTTCTAAAATCAATTTATAAAACTTTTTCCCAGTCCTGAAATTAGGTTCTTAAGATGTTCAGAAAGAGTTTGAGCAGACATAACAGAAAAATAAGGATATATTACAACAGTTACAACTAATTATAAAATAAAATACTTCCATATATTTCTAGGTCTCTTATTTTGGCTAACAGTCACAAGAACTTGTTATTATCACTCAAATTTCTTCCATACAATCTAATGTAATGATAAATATTTTTATTATACTATTATTCTCTTTGCAGGTCTTCGCTACATTAAAAAGAGTAGAATAAGTTCATTTCCTATTCTGATTTTTTACTCAGTAACATGGATAAATGCATGGGTAATTGCATAAATAAATGTATGTGTCATGTATAATGGGGTGAAAAACTCTGGAAATAGGGAGAATAATGTGACTGCTCCAATATTATAAATAAATAGGTAGTTATAAGAAATCTTTTTACTGAGCCCATATTTTAATTCTGGGAATGGACTCCTTTAGAATCATCAGCAATATTTTAAAAATATCTCTCTGTTTACTAAATACTAAAGCAATGTCAGTGCAGAAAGGTATTGCTCCAACTATGATGTCACCCATAGAGCCTGCAAATTTGTCACACAACACAATCAAGACTAGGAACAAAGCTCCAAGCCGAAGAAGTGGTGCTGGCAACTGGCTATTGCTAAAGTAAGAACATGCCTCAAGGACTCACTCCCAGTGCCTCAGAGAAAGGTTTGCTGAGACTTTAAACTCATTAGAGGAAGAGTAAAATGTATATGGGTTTTAACTGACGTCATATCATATGCAACAAAGTTATTTTCATACCTCAGTAAACCTTGGTGTCTATACCATAGCTGATCTCTATCTGCTTTATATTTGTCTGAGGATACTAGACCCTAATAATCTACATTCCTCAAAAACAGAGAGAAAATAAATACAATAATTATCCTTCAAAATATGTTCTCCCTCTTCTACTCAGGGACCACATATTATGTAACTTGAAAGGTAGAATTCACTAAGAATTATATCATTCATTTTCCATGTTAGCCTCTTGTCTTTAGACACACTAAAAAAAAAAATCATCCAAAACAGGGAAATATTATTTATTACTTTGAAGCAAATTATAACTCAATGTCTTAAATTACTCTCCTATCAATTGAGAAATGATTTATCCAGTCTTCAGAAAGACTTATAAGAAAGAGTCTACACATGCAAGAATGGAGTGCTGAAAATAAGTCACTTCTGAGGCACTCCTAAATTTATTTGTGTTTTGCTTTGCTGTCTACAAAAGTGCTTTCATATATTCCATTAATATTTAATTAAGTGTGTCAATCACTGGGAGGATTGAATACACAGTCATTCATATTTCTTGAACAAATTACTGTGGTAGCAAAGAAATTTTTAGAGAAAGATGAGAATGAGGCAGAAATTCAAGATGATGGTTTCCTCCATAACCCCAGCTCCCAAGAGGTTATGTTGTGTACAAAAGGGGTTCAACAGGCGGTGTCAAGGGAGTGAACCGCCAGCCTCCCCCATTTACCCACAGAATACACACACACACACACACACACACACACACACACACACACACAGGAGAAGCTTCAGCAGGGGAAGCGCTGGCATTTTTTTGTTCATCTCTTTTATACATTGTTTCGAATATCTTTTGAACCAAGCATTCTCTTTTTTTCTTCCGGGTTGGTGAGCTTTTCAGAGGTAGTAGTAATTATTGTGAAATATCAATTGACTAAAGTATACTGAGGAGAAAATAATAACAAAACAAATAAACAATAATTCAATATGTAATCAAATAAGGAAGAGAGAAATGAGAATTTTATTAAAATATTTTGATATCATAAGAATTCATAGAAGATAAATGCTGCTTTGTATTAAACAAAAAAAACCTACTTCCACTGATGTAAATATAACATGACTTTTTAAGTTAGAAGACATTGGGCATAAGGAAACTCAGGATTTTATAACAACATAGTTCTCTAACTAAGCTATGCTCTATAATAAGTGAGCCACTTTTTAAGTATCCTATTATTCACAATAAAAATTGATGAGCAGTAATAATATATACACATAGTTCCCTTTGACAAGGGCAATGATTCTTCCAGAGACTACATGATTTATAAATCTGACACTTGAGAAAGATACTAAATTGGCTGATCTAGAAATCGTTGTGTTAACTGAACTGTCTTGTCATTTTTGCCTGGACTACAACTTTTCTGGCTGCAAACTGCAAGGGAAAATAATCTTACCTATATAAAAGAGAAATTTTTTTACTTAAAAAAGTAAAAAAAAAATGCATGCACAATAGCTTTCTAAAAAGAATATACTTTCTGTTATAAATGTTTGAAGATTTGAACTCATGACCTCAAGTTTGATGAAGAGTACTGAGTTAACAATATGTCTCAAGCACTCACATTGTGCTCTAGATACAGATCCCTGAGCTTGTCTACTTAGTACCTTATATCCGAACTATCTTTCAGGCTCATGATATCAGAAATGTCTTTCAAATTCATTTGCTTCTTCTTTGGAGTAAAGATCTTATACTTTTATATCACGACTATTAAACGATTAGTTTGGTATCTTTCCTACTCATTTGACTAGAGGCCAGATCAGATTCTACTAGTTTGAAAGCAGAAACACTGGCCTCAGGATTAAGATCATTGTAGGTGCTCACTAAATGTTTCAAGAAAAATGGTGAGCTTCATCCTTGTCATTGTTCATGGTGCTGATTATTATCACCATTTAATCCCCATACCATCCTATGATATTATTTAATCTCCATACCACTTCTATATACCCATAAAGAAATAACAAAGGGCATGTCATGATGGAAACACTTTGGTTGAGGATCAGCATCCTAAGTAAAGAGAAACAAAGGACAAGAGGCAGAAATATACGTCATGTTGTGGGAAAACACAGCAAAAAATATCATGTTAAGAACTGTAAGTAAAAGATAGAGACCCATTAAATAGGAGAGAACCTTGACAAGTTGAAAGTCATTGATTCACTTAGTAGTAAAATTGTTTTTGAACTTAAGAGACTTAAGAGACTGGGTTTAAATTTCAGTTCTACTCCTCATCAGTTTTATGACTTTTAACAAGACCCTAAACCTCAATTTCCTTATAAGCAAATCTGAGAATAAAATTATTATGTCTTATGGTTGCTATGAGACCTAAATAAAACCAATTAATTAAATTAAGTAGAATAATGTATACAAGGTTCTTAACATGTTCTGATTATCTTCTCTATCCATTGCTTTCTATTTTTATCTTTTTGATGTCATATTTTCTTTATAGCTCTTTAAATATTGCTTCCTAATTTCCAACAACATGCACCATTGTCAAATTAATATTCCAACACCATTATTGCTAGCATGACAATTCCTGGCTTAATGTTCTTTAAATGCCAGCACTTTAATATCAAAGATGTCACTCTGGCATTCCACCATGTCCACATTTTATCATGAACACCACAGATGGGGCTAGTAAGTCTATTTAAAAAGAAACATTGGTTATTCCACCAGTTATTAACTGTGACTTTGAACAAGTCTGTTTCAGACTATTTTCCTCTCTATAAATTGTGATTATCATTTTTACTAGATCATTTTTATAGATGTGATATAAGTTCAAATTAAATAACTCATCTGAAAACTCTTTGAAAGCTGAAAAGGATATACAAGTATAAGGTAGTAGTGGGAAAAGAGTGAGCTTCTGAAATCTTGTACAAACCCAGTTCAAACCCTGGCTCTGGCCCTTACCAGTCTTGTGGGGATTAAAAGTCACTTACTCTCTTTGAGTCTCAGTATTTATAATTAAAACTGTGAAGAATAACATCTACTTTCAAAGGACAAAATCATATTGTCAAACATCGTTATTTAGGTTTTTGATGGAATTGTACCTTATCCATACATCAGGTTTCTACAAGGACTTGGCATTATTTAATAACATCTTCATATAGTTCACCAGGGCCAGAACTAGCCAACAGACAGTAAATGCAAAACAAACACAAACGAAATACCGATAGAATAATAATCATTATTCTCCAAACTTTTAGTCAGCATCTGCCCTGATTGTAATAGCTTCCCGATTCTAGAGGAACCAATTTCATTAGAATCTTAGAATAAAAATGAAGGGGAGAGTCTATTGTAGTCCGTGATAATATAATTATGTAGCACAACTATAGGGAATTCAAAGGTGTTTATCATGACACAGTTTTCATTGCGTCTACATTCATTGGGTAGACAATGGATGGCAGCGAGGTCTAGGCAGCTGTCATTAGGGGATGAAATGGGTTGGCCGTCAGCAGCAAGGGCAAGCATCAAACACTAGCTTAGCTTTGGACCACAGCGAAATAAAAAGAGCTGACAAGACAGCCTGGTTTGCAGCAGGAAGGCATTAGTTCTCCACTTTGAACCAAAGCATCTGTAATGGTGCTGGATGCAAAAGGCAGGGTCACACATGATGATTATAATGACAGTAATATGACAGGCTCGAAGAGTGATGGCTTAGAATCGCATATCAAAGGAACAGTTTAGGATGAATTGCAGAGAAAGCTTTTTGGTTAGTTTTTAGCTGCCATGTTGGTATACATCTACAGCAATTGCTGAGAGGAGATTTATTTTAACAATTGAGAAAAATCACATTACGAAAGCAAATTGACAATTAAATTTCATAGATAAAAATTTTAATTTCTTGCATCTTTGCAATTTTATAATAGGAACCACGTGGTGGATAATAATTTCTTAATTTAGGTGGACAGTTTGATAGTGCTGTAGCTTACACAAATAAAACGCTTCATGAATATTCAGTGAGCGTGTGGAAAAAAGATGCTTGTAGTAAGTGTTCCTAGTGCTCATATACAGGAATCGCCTCGACTCAGGCTTGTCATATTTTTTGTAAGCATAATGCCACAAGTCTCTGTTACTGACTCTTATATCTGCTAATTTTTTTAAATGAGATTGAGTAACTAAAAATATAGTTGAGAGTCAATGGTCTATTTTGTAAAGAACGTTTACAACAGTTTAGAGTAAGATCCAAATGCCTTGTCACGTTTGAACGCTGCGTGGAACACTGAGTGCCACGGCAACGCTGCTTCCCCTTCTTCCCCATTTCAAGCCTTTTGTTTGCTCGCTGCATTGCAGACACCCTGGCCCTTTGCGGTTTCTCAAACACAGTTGCCTCTTCCCGCTGCAATGGCTGTGCTCATTCCCCTCTCTCTGTGTGAGATGCTCTTTCCCAGCTCCTCACCTGCCAGACTCCTCTTCTAAAGGGCAGCTTCAATGTTCACTCTGCAAAGGGGCCTTTCTCTCACCTTCCTTATCAGTAACTTCCCCCTTCTCCTTCCCTTGGGCCACATCCCAGAATCACAGCACATTCTTTTAGAATTAAGACAAGGCTTAGTATATACTGATACTGCAATTCATTCTCTTTAAATCTTTGTTTTAAAAAGATTAGAATATTTTCTCAAGTCTCACTATCATCAAATTGTCAAAAATACTCATGAAGCTTCAATTGAAAAAATAGTGTCATGACTTGCTTTGCTCTGATGTGTATGAGTATACGGCTGTATGTGATATCAAAGCGTTGCAGTCATAGGATATCAATCTAAACTGTTAGATTTACTGCCGTCTTTACTTTCCTTTATTAATTAACCTTATCTGAATACTAATATTCTAAAACAAATTTAATATGAGAAGAAGTATTAAAGAGATCACCTTAGCTTAATCAAATTTGAAATTTATTTTGGAGGAAATTTGTCTCTGAAATTGCCCTAAAATCTGAACTATCTCTACAGTTGAACAACTTTATTAGGACACATTGAGAGCTAAAATTTTTAACACTTTTAAAAATTTCTCAAAGTTCAATATCACAGGCCAAATGTTTTCTACTTCAAGCTGCCCTGAGGCATCCCGTACCCTATTTTCCCTATTCTCTTTGTTGTCTTTGTTATGCAGTATTTTAATAAAACCATTTTCTACTTTGTTACTGGCATTTGCTACTTATTAAACAAAATTTAACTAAGGAGGGTATAGTCATAAAATAAAACTAAGTTCTTTGATTAATATTGTCAAAAACTGTAACAATGAGTTGCTATTCTAAAACATATTCAGTAGAATTCAGTATCTAAATATATATTTAGTTTGTCACATTAATGATAATAATATGTACATTACTACTATATTAGATTCTATTTACCAATTACCTCACAATAATTATGGAGTCTATAAAATATTGTTTCCTGTTGCTAAATGCAGCACCTTTTGGGAGATCTGTGATTCACTTAAATGCAAGGCTTAAAATGTCATAAGAAATTATGTTGACTACTATAGAGAAAATTTACAGCAAAACCAGGACACATAGAGTATTTTATTTAGTTTCAGCACAATAGTCAGAAAAATATATGGTTGGAAAAACAAAAATGTCTGAGAAAACATGAGTCATTAGGTTCTTTTTTTTTCTTCACTGCTTCGAATGTCTCCTTTCCATAGAACACAGCCACGAGTGGGTCCTATAACCATTTGAATGAGGGCTAGAGAAATTAAAATGGAAAATTAACAACATTGAAATTGGAAGGCAAAGGGAACGCTGAGATAGCTAGACTACTGTCAGAAGTAATTATTCAGTAATTTTACCCAAGCTAAGCTTTAGCTCTATTTACTGCAAACTCAACAAAACATGATCAGTCTGGATAACCTCACATGCTTTTTACTAGGGATGACACCAGATTTGTGAAAAAGTATAATCCTGCAACCAAATGAACCAACTTCAAAATAAGTAGTATATGATAGGAAAAAAGCTGACAGTAGTTAGCTCATGGCAACAGCTTTCCAATACTAGAGATTTTAATTAAGTCTTACATAATTAGACGATGCAGGCAGTGCTGAAAAATATTAGTAAATTGTCTGAAATCTTCTTTAAAGCTCGCTAAACCTATTATTTTGTTACTTTTGAAAAGTAATAGGTAACCAAAGCTTAGGAAGTAATTGATTATATTAATTGTCCAGAAGACTGCATGTAGCACCCATATTTACGTTAGAAATATTTAAATAATTCTCTGAAAACACAGCTATGCGAATTTTAACGTACTTTGGAAAAGGAAGAGTCTAGTCACCAAAAATTGCAAGTTTCTTGAAGGCAAGAGTCATCTTTCATTCATCTGGCTCTCCACAGTGCTTGGCATACGGTAACTCTAGTGTTGAACAAATTAGAAAATGGATGCATTACCAAGACTCACTCCCAGGCTAACTTAAGAGGAATAGTTATTTAACTCTTTGTAACTCAATGCCCCACAAGTATCTATTTAAAAGTAACTATTAAATGCAGAATGCCCAGGAATTATACTTTAATTCGAATAGAAAGCTACCTATGAATTATAAATAATTGTCTTTGTTGCTATAAAACCTATTGAGTGTTTCTTGGGCTACTTCTGTTCTTGATCTGAAGTTGCATAAATTAAGATCATTTCAAATGAAAATATACTTTTTAAATAGCTTGTAATACTGACAGCCCAATCAGCCATCTTTCTTAAAACATTATCCAATATTCACTGTCTATAAAGATTAAAAAAAAAAAATCTGGTTTAAATTCACTCCCCAGATCCATGTATCAGTCTGCACACCATGTGCTACTGCGAGCTTTTTGCCTGGATTACACAAAACATTTTTAAGACATAAATGGTTTCTTGTTAAATACTAGATGATTGTCAAATTAAGTTTCTTGATGGCGGTTCTGCCAAAGCAAATGAGGGCAGTTCTCTTTTTATTTTCTATTTATCCAAAGCCGTTTGTCAAACTTATCAATTTCCCAAAAAGCGTACAGCTCATTATCTGACTTTCTGAGTAGAATTACCCCAGATTCCGTATACGGCATCTTTCTCTTTCCTCAGACTCGTAGCTGTGAAAGATTTCACACATTCTTGGAGTAAGTTATGCTGCTCATTGTCTTAATCATACTAATCACGCTATTTTTTCTAAAGAGATCTTTTCCTAGAATGTTTTACTTTTTAACTTCAAAGTTAATTATCAAGAATTCTGTTTTCAGCAGCATTCTGGCCTGAGACTGCACAGAGTAAGGGGAGAATGATTTTGAGTGAGTAGCTTGGTCTGGCAAAACAGAATCTTATTTTGATCAACATCTGTACCACATTCAATATGGTTTCAATGAAATGGGGAACTCAGTGACATTGCCAAAGAACTTTGTAAGTTGTTGGTTATTTTATTTGGGCTAGAATGGTACATAGATTAAGATCTTAACTTTCTGCCAGAATACTATGATGACTGCACTTTGTACTTTGCAACCTGAGTTGGGAGTTTGGATACATAAACTCATAAAATTTCAAATGGGTATTTCAAATGGGTCACCTGAAACCCATCTGCCTTTAGGCAGCGTGTTTTTACACATTCTGTGGGTCTTTCCATGTCTTCAGCTATGGAGATTCTCTCACGAATATGTCTTAGTAGGTCTATTTTGAATATATCACACAGTATTATGAGGATTTGATGAATTTGTCATTTATTCAACATATTCCTTTAGTAAGTATAAACAGTCTTTAGATTATCTGTATTAATGTCAATTACACATTTTCAGAATTGTGTGAATCATAACACAATTGTGGGTCCAACATATGCATATTATACAGTGTGTAAAAAGACTTCCCCAAGAGTTTTCACGGTCAATGCCAAAAGTGTCTTTATATTTTAATCCTATTTCAGCACACTCCATTTGGATCCTTAATGAAATTCCAATATACTTTGACAAAAAAGTTTATTAGTGATGCACAGATGGAAGTAACTACACTCATTATAAACGAACAAACAACTCATTAAAAGCTCTTTGGGCACCCTTTGTTGCCTTGAATTCAGGCATAGATTACCATTGTGTGTCAGAGGTATCTTATTTATCATCCCTCCCTCCCATCAATATGAATCTGTCTCATTCAGTTTGAAAAATTTTCATAACCAATGATCCACTCTAAAAAATCAAAATCAGTTTTCAAAATAAAAATTTCTACGAACTCCTTATCAGTATACATCTCATACTTTGGGTGTTTACATGCCTTGGCAATAAAGCACTACATTACCTTGCTACCCTTTATCTTAACGCTCTTCCTATTACTATTCCTCCAGGTTTGGGGTGGTCACAAAGGGTAGCATGACTAATCAGCGTTAGTACAGATGTGCATCTTGAGTACACACTTCTTGCTTTTTGTCTTCTGGATCTTCGACATCAGTGCAGAGTGAGTGCATATTCACGTTCTCAGAATTCATTGCACATTTGAAGATTTGCTTCAACAATAACTCTGTTTCTGGATCGGTTTTGAGCTATCATTATTGCTTAGTATCCTCACATACATTCATCCCTAGGCTTTTTATGGTGCAGTCTTTGCTGATGTGTTGACAATGACCTGGCCTAACTGACCCTCTTGCTGTTTCTCTAGCATGGACTGTTCCCCTACTCTGGGGTTCCCTGTGCGACTGTTTCTGCCTGCAATAGAGTCAGACGTGTATCCACTCATCTGTCTCATTGAACTCTCTCCTAAGACATCATCGCCCTAGAAAGATCTTTCTGATCAATGCATCTAAAATAGCATACACACTCCCACTTCAATCTTTCTCCATGATCTGTTTTAGTTGGCTTGAGAGTACTTTCCTCAACTAGATTTTACAATAGATGATTATTGCTGTATTTATTGTCTAACTCCTCTACTAGAATGTAAGTTTCAGCAAGGCAGATGGTATGTCTGTTTTTTCACTACTTTATTCCTATGATCTAGAAGAGTACCTGGCATGTAAAGGGCATTAATTATTGTTTGTGATTAAATTTAACCCAGTTCATCAAACTTCCTTGTGTCTTAATGCATTTCTCTGTTAAGGAAGATTATTGTACTTCATGGTCTTTAGTCTAGAATATATTAATTTACAAAGGTAACCATGGATGTATAGGTTATGTTGTATTGAACCACTGATATTTAGTTGTATGCATCAGAATTGTATTCACCAAAATGTATTAGAAAATAGTGCCTTTTCCCTCATTAAGAATAAAGGAAAATATCAAGTTTATATATAACACTGACCTATTTCACTTGGACTGATAAACCCTTAAAAATACTAGCTGGCTCAGTAGTAGCCATATAAATTATTAATGATGTGGTATTTCATTCAAAATATCTTTAAGGGACATATACTAGATTAATCATAGACTTTAATACTTTACTCCATACTGAAATATTTAATAATGTGTTAAAATGTATTTCATTTCTAGGTTTACTTTTCCTAAAGGAAGTTAAGTTCAGTCATCTTGAAATGTTAGTCCTTTCAAAATTGAATCTATGATATAAAATGGGAAAAGAGAAATTGCATGGCTGAATTATTGATTTATAATTTTAAAAATTTTACTTTTCACAGATTTATTTTACCATAATGGTAAATTCAAGTAAAATTAAAATGCACTTGCATGACAACAGTGATTTGTTCTTAGATAGACTCTCTGGAAGTAATAAAGTTACTAGATGATATATTCTATTTTCCCTGTTAAATAAAATATTTATAAAGGATACAACTTGTAATAGTGTAAGCCAGTTGTATTTCTCATCAGCCTTTGTGTTGGGAAGCATTCTGTTAACAACATGCAATTCGGGAGTTGTGCTTCAGGCCCTTCTGATGTTCAATTTTCTTAAAATGATTTTAATTTATCTTAACAAGCTATCAGTAAAATCAGCTAATTTAGAAAATTCCAGAAACAGCTTGGAAAGAAACAGAAATGTGCTCTTTCTGAACTGAGTAAGCAGAGTCCTGTGTCATGCTGCCACTGAAGCCCACAGATCTCGTGGCTGAGTGATCACAGCCTTCTTTTCCTGGCTGAAAACATAACCACTAAGGTATTTTCAGCATGCACCTGAAAGAAAGTAATGTTTTCTCCACAACACAGATGCAGGAGGAGCCCAAAAGAGTGACTGTACTCCAGGCAATTTAATGAATCTTTACTGGGTCTGGATTAAACTTCTGAAAAGGTCATAATTTTATGTGTGAACATTCAGGTCACTACTGACCATTTATTTGTGGGGATTGTTACCCTGTCAACTTGCCTATAATCCCTTCACCCCTCATATATGCTGTGTCACTTCAATACTTCAATAAGTTAAGTTTTAATCTCTATTTTAAGTGAGACCTTAATTTCATACATTTCTGATTTGTTTTGCTATAAATATTGTTCTTGCTTCAGTGGAAAAGATTTCCAAAAGGAACCAAAGTCTAGAAATTTTCCTACAAGAATTCTATCTTGTTCCTAAACTGGAATTGATTAGTCAAGGGAATAGTAATTCTCTATCTCACAAAGAATTCTTAGAGAATAAGAATACAGAATCTTGGCATCAAGTTCTATCTCTTTAACCCTTAGCTATAATCATGTTTATCATTTTACTTTGAGCTCTGTTCTAAATTATAGAGTTTATATTCTTGAGGACATTGAGATGCTTCAGAGTTTCTGAAAAAAACAAAGTATTCTGCTTTGAGTTACACACAACAATCAGCATGTTACCATATTTGGAGCAGAGATTTATAATACCGAAATTCATAGGGAAATACTAAAACTTGTTGGCTCATCACAGGTGACAAAAATAAAGAGACAATTAGATTAGAGTCTTACATTCAGTCTCTAAACCACATTAAAGGAATATCATGATTTAGATTAAACCCATATCTTACGTCTTATTTTGAAACAAAAATTAATAATCTCATCATTATTAAATGACAAAATTCTAGCATATTTCTCAATCTGTTGTTGATTTAAAAATATTTTATTGATTAAAATACTCACATATTGTTAAAATTCCTATTCAATGTAGTATAGTCAGTATTATAGGAGAATATTTTAACAATTATTAAGTTTGGGACAGATATTTAATTACAAGTGTTCTGAGATTGTGAGGTAATTTTTAGAAGTCCTGTTATTTAAGATGTAACTATGACTCCTGTTCTGAGTGATTCTTTTCTTCTGAGTAGTTTTCCTCTTGGGTGACTATAAAATAGAGGATTGTCTTGGCTAATACAGCATGTAAAATTTGTTTAGAATTTATGAAGCAAGGTAATCAATAAATTAAAAACATGTATGTGTAACATAGCTTTTGCTATCATTCTTTCTACCCACCATTGGACTTCAAAATTTGGGGCTGGATCCTTAAAGAAAATCAGACTCAGGCATTTTTCTATAATTAGCTTTAATTCATTGCTGCTTCTGGCCCCAAACTGATCTTCAGTGAAAATATAAGTCTGGTCCCAAACTGATCTTCAGTGAAAATATTCTACTGGAAACTTCCAGACATTTATTCCAAGAATGCTTAAACTGAGTTTATAACAAACGTAGCCCCTAAGATCAACCTAGTCTAGACTCATTATACTCCAGGGATATCCAAGAATTCTGACAAGTAGGAATGCAGAAAAGTGATATTAAAATATCTGTTCTGGCAATGATCCATATTCTTGTTTTTTAAAAGAAAATGATGCTGCCCATATATATTATAGTTCAATTTGCCATACTCTATTGACAAGCAGAGATTATTCTCAATTGGTCATACAAAGATTATAGAATGATAAAAAATTATATTACACTCTGAATACAAAGTATTTTAAATAAATATTTTAATTCTATTGTTGACATTTACAAGTAGAAAGCATACACTATGTTACAAATATCAAAATGTGGAAAATATGAATGTTACATAAGTAACAAATGTAAAAAAAGTATTTTCTTACCTTCCCCGAAAGTAAGAAAACTATTCATCATAGGAAAATATCAGTATCAAAAACACAGCTTAGGTGTAAAAAAAGTTTTTACACAGTATTAAAAAAAATGATCTACAAAATGACAGAAAATAAGTGTTGAAATTGAACTTTATATAAATTATAAAAACTGGGTACTTGGAGTAAACATTAAATGGTTGAAAAATAAGTCCAATCATAGGCTTTCCTTAGATCAATTCTTTAAAACGTTAAAAGCATAGAATATTTTTTCAATAAATAACTTTTGAAAATGTCTCTTAGATGTGCTGCTGAGAACACCATTCGCAGTAGGAAGACGGCAGTGTTCTGGGGACAATATGCAATCATTTTGTTCCAAATGGAAGCCTAATGCAAGTCAGGAGACTAAAATCATCTGCAAAAAGGATCAGAAGTTTTAACACAATTTCATAAGAAAGCTTTAAAGTGCTTAACAAAATGACTTAATTTTAGTACCCACTGTCACATAAAACTTACTCCAATACTCAGGCATTTCTGAGCAACATCAAACATGGAATCTATAATTCTGAAAAATGTTAATTGTACTTAGTCTTTCATTCAAGGATGCGGGGGTTCTTTACTACACTTCACGAAGATTGGTTAAACCTTATGGATCTTGCAATGCAAAATAGAATTATAGCAATACAATGGAAACGGTACACTTACCCCACTGTGAAAGTACAAGTTCATCTCTGCAATGATAAAGGTATTAATTTTTAAAATCACAAATCAAACACTGGTAAATAAGAAAAACTTTGCAAAATGCTGCATGCCACATAGCTAGTTACAAAACACAACGCATGCAAGAAAAGGAATTCAACCAAGCATATTTAAATTAGGAGTTGTTTTGAGTCTGTTTCAGCAGCATTGTGGTTATTATTTTTTAAAGTTTCCCTCGACCACACCAGTTCATACTGGCCTGTTTTTCAAATGTGACCCAACCTAGTCGGCAACCGTATATGGTTTGAGTGTTTCTCCTTTTTATATTTTTATAACGTCAGTACATAAACTTCACACGTACTGTTCTGCTTCCCCGTCTTTGGGGACTGGCTTAGCTGTCCCAGCTTTGCCTTCTTCATTTGCTGCTGCTTTTTCTGGGAGAGATGCCAAATCTTTAAAAACATCTACATAATGGCCAAAGCCGGGGCCCCAGTTCAAAAGGTTGTCCCAGTTGAAAGTCCCTGCTTGCTGCCCGAGCTGCAGGGGCAGCGTGTTGTCAGCAGGCCCGGGTGCTGCTGCCTGGGTCCCCGCGGGTCCTCCCTCAGCCCTGCGGCCGTGGTACCTCCGAGGCTTCAGTCTGGCTCCGTAATTATCTTCGTCATCTGCGTCGGATTCATTGACTTGAGATAATTTCGGCATCCTGGAAGTGTATACCATCGGCTTTTCCCTGTCATATTCCATTTCTGAGCAAGTGAAAGACTCATGGGAGTCACTATCAGAAGAAGATTCTGGAGCTGGAATGCCATCGGCTGGATTCCTTGTTCTGGACAGGGGCCTTCTGCAGTCGTCCTCTGAAGAAGACCTCCCGTGGTCTGCGCTGCAGATACTTGGGTTTCTAGGGCGAGGGGTGTTTAGCCTCTCCACCTCTTCAATCGAGAGTCCAACTGGAGGAGAAGATTCCAGAGGAATCTGCCCCATCGGTTGCTTTAGGCGACTCCCCGGTCTAGATCCATGCGATGCCATGGCCTGAGGACTCTTGCTTCTCCTGCCCAGCCTTGTGGCATAGTTGAAGATGCCAGGTTGGCAGGTGTCACCGTGCATTTCCAAAGTATTCCCATCCCTTATAGGAAGATGCAATTCCCTCGCGGGGCTGTTTCTGTAGAAAGTGGAGGACTTGGAGAAAGGGGCTGGACTGTGTCGAGACAGAGGGTTGGGAGTCGGGCAAGCTGAGTGGCTTAGGGAGCTGGTCCTTAAACCTTGACCGTATGAGGGCTGGTAAGTCAAACTGCTTGCTCCCAAGGGCATGGGGGATTGCCTCGCAAAGCCTAGGGGACTATGCCTCTGGATAGAAAATTTCGGGGTGTGGCTTCGGAACTGCTTATAGTGTTGGATGATGTCTGCATCTGAAGGAGCGATGCTGCTGGCATTGTCAATGTCATAGTGCTCTATCTCCTGCTCGGGAGATGCCAGAGGGGCGCTGGGGATGGTTTCTGAGTTGTGAGGAATATCCGTCTCATCGTAGATCAGGTAGGGGTTTTCCCTTTCAATGATGTCTGGTTTTGGGTTCCCTTCGGGCTGCTTCCTCACGGTCATGTCATCCCCATACGGGGGGATGTTGTCTGGATCATCAAAAGCAACGTTCTCACTTCCCTTTTTCTTCTTTTCCTTGGGTTTCTTCTCCTCTTTGGGACTTTTGGCCTTCTTCCCCCTGCACTGATTGCACAGGATCAGGCTCAGGACCAGGAAGGCCAGGACTGTCGCACAGCTGCCCACGATGGCAGGCACGGCCCACAGCGGCAGGGAGATCTCTTCGGGGGCTTGACTCAGGACACAAACATAGCCCCCAGGACTTCCAGCTCTGCACACCTTCCCCTGAGGACAGAGGACCCCAAGACAGGCCACCACCATCTCACAGGTCCTCCCCGTGTACGACTCTGGGCAGCTACAGGTGAAGCCAGAGTGCAGGCCTGGCTCACAGCTGCCACCATTCTGGCATGGGTGGGAGGCACAGTCTCCAGGAGGAACACACTTGTAGGCATACCACTGATTAATGCACAGCAAATCTCCCCAGCAGGGGTTGCTGGCGCAGATGTTCGGGCCGCGACAGCCAATCTTCACCGAGGGATCTGTTTTGGAGATGGAGGCCAAGCTATGCTTCCCACTGAAAGGAAGACTTTCTCCACCATACAGCACAGAAGCAATGCAGCCATCAAAACCTGCAGGGGGAAGAAGTAGCAGTGAGGCCTTTTAGAAAAAAAGCAAAGGCTTACACTATACTGCTTGGATGTGGTAAAGAGAAGCTTCACAATCACCTCTTGAGAGAGTAGAGAAACCACAGTCTCAGCCACCATCCAGCCACAGACTCGCGAGCTGTCAAGGTGCGCATGTTATATCTTAGGAAGACGTGTAAGGTTACCACGACACGTACCTGGAGCACGCTGCTTGGATGCCACTCCTTCTGAAGATTTATGAATGACTTGGACAGGCTGGATTTTCTTTTTTATTCTCTCTTTTCATTTATCTATTTCTTTTGTTTTTGTAGTTTATTTACCAAGAATTGCATACATAGAAATAGAACGTTTTTTAAACAACTTAAAAAGAACAAAAGTAGGCCAATAACTTTTGGGAAGTTCTTGGGAAGCAAAAGAAAAATTTTAACTAATATGATGGCTTCTGGGCCTTGAAAATGCAAATGAAAAATATGACTATGATATTAACATTTGATCACCTGGGGATGGCAGGGGTTAGAAAAAATCATTTAAAATGTCTCTTTAGGAGGATGATAAAGACACGATGAAAAGTTGAGAAGCACCTCGTTGGACTGGAGTGTACTAATACTGGTAATGCCTCTATCTCAGAGCCCAAGAACCTCTTTTGACACTAACAAAAACGCATGATTTGTTTCTGCTTCTTTTCTTACAATAGCCAAATGAATTAATGTCCGTACTCTAAAATAAAGTGAATATATAGGGACTTTTGACCTGGACTTTAACTTTTATGCCTTAACAACTCCATTACTCATTCATGCATTTTTTCAATGCTTCTTATTTGATGCATCATTCTGCTCTAGTGACATTCCGTCCCCGATATCCTCTTTTTCCATAAGGTTCCATGACATCTGCTTCTGTTCCTACACTGCTGGATTTATTCCTATTAGTTAGTTTCCTTTTCTGACTCATTCTATGCTAAACTCTTAGAGATACTCAAGGCAGTGCCCTGGGCCTATAAGGTGATCACACTCAGGTCTAGTACTTCAATTATCTGCTTGCATTGACAACTCCTAAATATATATTTCCAGCTAAAGTCTAACAACTTTGAGTTCCATCCCATCCATCCAAAGGTCTTTCTCAAACATGCTTCAAATCCAGAATGTCCCAAACCCAATGTGATGTTTCCCAGAGATGTGCTCCTTTTGCAGTGTTCTGCAATTTCCTTTCTCAGTGGCACTACACTTCTTAGAGTTGAAAAGTCAGAAATCTCCCTGAATTTTACATAATCACCAAGAGTTTGGTTGACATTAGTTCCCGGAATACTTTTTGCCTATTCATTCCTTTCTAATTCTTCAGCCACCACACTAACAGAAGCTCACAAGAAACCTTGCCCAGATCGCCGAAATGTCTTCCCAAGTAATTTCTGCAAATCCCCTCATGCTCTCCTCAAATTCACTTTCCATGTGGTAACCTGAATGATCTTTTGTATCACTGCATATCCAATCTTAACACTTCTGTGATTAAAGTTTTTAATAACTTCACATTGTTGTGTAAATAACACCAAAACTGCAACACGGTCTTGAAATCCCTGCTTTGTTTCCAACTTCATCTTTTGCCTTTTGACATCAGCCCCCAATGTGCTGTGTTCTGTAACCTTTACATAATCTACTCCCTTTTATTTAATTCCCATCAATATAAATTAATCTTTCATATTCTTTCATCATTGTGTACTCATCATTCAGACTTAAGTACACATGTCAATTGCCAGCTAACTTTCCTTTCCTTCTTCTTTTTTTTCATTATATCTTAGAATTATACATTCTTCCTTCACAATGTTTATCATACATTAAAATAATACATTTATTTGTGTAAGGATTTGATTGCTGTTTATCTTCCTAAATGAATCATGTGTTCCAAGAAGAGAATGGCTATGAAGGAATAAATAAATGAATAAATGTATAAATAAATGTTTGGTGGACAAGCAAAGCATGGAAGCTCCATGGGCTGAATTACTGTTTTGGTAGGACAGATACAGTTAGCTAAAGGAAGTGATGGCTGATAACTTATTGCAAACTTTCTAAAGTTAATTATGATAGCCTGAGAATATAGGATCCATGCTAAATGAGTAGATTTTAGCTGCTCTTTTCACAAAACCAATTACTTTTTTTTTTATTTTTAACATGCTCCCCAGGAAAATATAAGCCAATTACTTTTTCAGGAATAATTTTACCTTTCCTTTGTGACTCTACTCAACATAAGCATTTACCTGTTTGAGTGTCTCGATGAGCTTGATGGGGTGGAATTCCTCCAAGAGAAATAGTGAGCACATCAAAGCCACCAAAATCCTGAGTAGGATGGATAATATCTCTGTTATATATTCTGTCGACGGACAATACTGTGGCTGTTCCATTTTTCCCAATTAGGAAAGTATGCCAGTGGCCATCTGCAACATATACTTCAGGTATATTTCTCTCCACTTTTCCAGCAATTCCAGCATCTGATGTAAAATGTACTTTGCCATTCTTAATCTGTAAAACATATTAAAAATAATACAAAATTAAAATATGACATGCTTAAATAAAAATTCTTAGGGAAACTAAGATTTTGATCAATCTAAAACAGAGCATAGCTGAAGAATCTGGTTATATTAGGGTATACTTACATGTCTTGTCTCTACAATTTTAGGTAAAACACACTTTCACATTTAATAGTTTCAATAGTTTTTAGGGCATTCTTATATTTAGGCCTAATTCGTCAAGATACATAGAATTATTTTCCAGAATACAATTGAGATAATACAGGGGTGAATAACCATTTAAAAATAAGTAAATTACACTTTCTTTGTGATTATTTGTATTTCAATGGCAGTGGTGAGTGTATTATATTGCTAAGTTTAGTAAAAGGCCCACAGTAATCAAAAAATGTGAAAACCACTTGCAAAAAGAAAAATGAATGCTCAGCTAAAAAGGAAGCATAGTTGGAAAAATAAAGACGAAAATAAATTGTTTTACCTCTCAGCTATTACACACTGGAATTTAGGAAAAATAATGCCCATTATATCACTTATTGAGATGAAAAGCTATGATGAATAAAGGGTGAATTCTTAATAATGAGGTGTCTGGGCAAGTCTTCACTTTGGCTGTCTTTTACAATTTATCTAAGGAATATTTGGTTTCTTGTACTTTGCCCAGTAGAACATTGGGTAACAGGACGCCCCTACTCCAGTTTCCAGCTACCAAGTTTCCAGTATTTTGAGTAGACCACTTTAGAAAATGAAATAATTTATGAGGCAGGATGAACATTTGGTTCAGGGAGCATGATCCCGTCACAGCTGCCAGAGCCGGTGCCTTGGCTTGGGGATGAAGTGGCCCTGTGCCTCAAATAACGGGAATGAAAGGCTAGATCAGTTTATTTTGTCACTCAGATCAAATGCTATTTCTACATGCAACAAACACATCTGGTAGAACTAAAAATCAGTTCATTTGTACTATGTGGAAAATATGCCTAACACATTTACATACGTTACTCATATAGTAATATTTTATTAAAGCAACTTTTCCAGATAATAATATATTTCAGTACCAAAGTCAGATAGGGGGAAAAAATAAAAGAAAATTCAAGTTAAATGACAATAACATTTCATCAAATGGGCAACATCTCATGACACAGTAAAAACAGCAACTTCTTTTTGGTTATAGCCAGAGTCATTTTTGAAAAGAAGCATTGGAAAGAGCTTCCTCCCAGTTTCTCTCCTAATTGGTCTCACCATGTCATCCTTCACCCAGAGCAACTTCCAGTCCTGCAAGCTCCATTCATGGTAAGACCCCTACATAGGTGTACTATGTTTTCATCTTTTATATCATGTTTTTACTGTACCTTTTCTATGTTTAGGCATGTTTAGATACACAGACACTTACCATTGTGTTACAATCACCTACAGTATTCAGTACAGTGACATGATGTACAGGTTCGTAGCCTACAAGTGATAGGCTACAGCCTGGGTTTTTGGCAGGCTAGAATATCCAGGTTTGTGTAAGCACACTCTACCGTGTTCTAACAAGGAGGAAATCTCCTAACGATGCACTTATCAGAATGTATCCCTGTCATTAAGTAACACATTAGTGTATTTATTTGTTCATTTATTTGTTTTTGAATCTATAGAGCTTTGAATCTCTTATTCCAATTCTGTAGCCTCACTTAAACAAACACACACAGAATGATAAAACTTATTTGGAGTGGAAATAAAGTCCAATTACCAGCCTATTATTACAGAACTCCAAATATGGAGATAGATCATATGCTAGGAATGATAAGAGATTTGTGAAATGCTTTATATATATCATGTCGATAAAGTTATACAACAGTAGGCTTTCTTTTTGCCTTTCTTTCTGAAATTTTCTTTTTACTTTTTTTTGGTTTTTATCTGAACAGTTCCAATCTATTCTACATATTCTTCTCTCTCCTCACATTACCATCTTTACCTACTCCTGATACCCTCTCTCTCCTCTAACCGTATGGAACCCCATTGGCCCAACACTCTTCCTCATTTTTCACAAAATGTCTTCATCTTCTGTCTGCCTCTGTGTGTGTGTGTGTGTGTGTGTGTGTGTGTACGCAGGAGAGAGAGAGAAAAAAAAGAGAGCGAGACATTGAGATAAGGAGAATTTGAATCAGAGTATGTAAAACGTAAGAGAGAAAGAAGAGCAGAAGAGAATCAAAAGAAAGAGAAGAAACCCAAGTGCCTTGGCCACTGGTAAGCTAACTCCTAAGTAAAAGTCCATTGTAACTAGCTTTCTAGCCTGTACAAGCAGATCATATTGTGGCCATCCAAATAATTTGTCTGCTTAAAACAGCCACTGTCTTCTAGTCTTATTTAGTTCAATTCTTAGTCACTGTCTTTATTTTTGTTTATCTATTCTCTTTACCCGTGAAGCCCATTAACCTCTGAAAAGCTTCTTTTCAAAATTTTCATGCAAAAAGTATGCATTTTGGTTTGTATTAGTCATGATTTTTATCAATTAGCACTTATATTCCTTTCAGAAAAAGAAAATCTATTAATAAGTGCTTGCTACCAAAGGAACAATCTAGAGAAGTTGCATGCTACTGTCCTGTTGGAAATGCAAGAATTTATGGTGACAAAAATGGTTTTTAACTTTCAGCTTCTGCCTTAGGAAAGAAAAAATTATGTCTCTGATTTTTTCAACCACATTGTATTTTGACTGAATCTTTTGGCTTACAGAGATAACGAACAGAAATATTCATATGTCATTTAAATGACACAAGGGCTTGGAAGCAGCTTAACAGATAATGCACCAGCCTCAAAGTCAAAGCCTCTCAAAGCGTATAAAATACGCTTCTTGTAGAAGAAGAAGATTTACTTCTTTCTTTACTTCTTTAATTTCTTTACTTTTAATATCTTTTTCAATGAAAACGATAAACACCAAATAATAACATTATAAATGGTGTACGTGTTTTGTTTTGCAGTTGATTTATCAATTCTCAAACTGTGTCCTTTGCTTCAATAATAGAGATGAAGTTATAACCTGAAGATGTTCTCTTGTAGGGTAGCTTATCTTCAGTTGGCACTACTGACATTTTGGACTAGATAATTCTTTGTTGTGGGGTGCTGTGTTGTGCCCTCTAGGATGTTTAGCAGCATTCCTGACCTCTGTCCACTAGATGCCAGTAGCTCCTTCCCACCCTCCCACAACTGTGACAATCAAACATGTCTCCAGACATTGCTGAGTGAGTGTCCCTGGCAGGGGGTGGGGGGTAAAATCACCCCTAGTTGAAAATGTCTGATCTAAGATGATTATAATTTGAGAATTTTAAAAAATGGTGTTTGTATTACTTATTAAAGATATGTACATGCAACATAACAACCAGAATTGGCTTGAGCAGACTGAAATTTTGAGGATAAGAAGGCTAAAGTTTAGGGGTGAATGTCTATTTTTATTTTTAGTAGTTCTTTATAAATTCATCTTTTTAGTAATTATCAGATATTGATTTATAGGTGAAAATAATTCAGGAAATATGGGCTTGGTTTTCTAAGAATTTACTAAAATTTATATCAAGAATTGTGAATAGAATTATACAAAATAATATTAACAAAAAGTAGTAATGATAACTAAAGAAACTTGTCTAAGAGATGATGACTAATCTGTGGGAAAGAAAGCAGAATGATAACGTTTTAAAAATTCAGAAAGCTAAGAGCTGATGGAAAAATGCGTATCTAATAAAATTATTCATCCGTTCAGCAAATATTTACAGATGAGAAAAAACTAAATTATGTAAAAACCTAATGATGAATTAATCCATCGCTCATGCAATGCAATTTTTAAAAATTATCTATTTAAAAATTATTTGGAGAGGTTAGATAAAATTTTACTTATACTAAGTTCCAAA
Organism: Avahi laniger; assembly: GCA_963575035.1. Lineage (NCBI taxonomy): Eukaryota > Metazoa > Chordata > Mammalia > Primates > Indriidae > Avahi > Avahi laniger. The sequence continues at coordinate 12,063 of CAUYSK010112851.1, read as the reverse complement.
TATACTTAATGACACAGAGTTTACCTAAATGGTAAATTGAATATATGCTCTAGAGTAAAGTTAGATAATTTTAAAATGTTTTTTCTTATTCTAATCCTGCCAATGAACCTATACTTATCAGAATTTAAAATAATTCTTAGAGAAAATATTTTTCCATTTCAAAGACATATTATATTTTTGTTTTGCTTTGTTTAAAAGTAGAAAAAAAGCCATATAAATTTCCATCAGAGAAACAGATTGCAACTAATTCTTTCTGTGCTGGCCTACCTGGCAGTGGTCTCTATTCTAAACCAAAACAAAAGTGTTTAGAAACCAAACCATTCAGATCTTTGTTACTCTGGCCAATGTCTGGGGAATAGTTAAGATAGATGATATTGGAATAGTGCCCAGCATTAGTCGGAACTCCAGTGTGTTGTAAAGAAAAGGACAGAAATTATGGGAGAAGTGATTTAAACCATGACACAGCAGGCGGTCTAGTCAAATGAAGTCACCATTAGCTTTTATCTCACCTTCACAGTAGTGTAATTGCTGCTTTCTTGGATATGGATTAAAATGCCATTCTCGCTTCTTGTCCTGAATTTTATTTCCAGACTGTTCACACCAAAAGATTCCAACGGGGCACCTCGTATGCTCTGTCTTAACAAATACTCCCGCTTCTCGTTCTGACTCATGTGGTAGTCCAAGCGCCCTTTGCCCTCTAGGGATAAGGCAGTGTCGGGAGTAATAGCTGAAAGCCAAAGAAAAAAGGGAAAATGAATGCACCCATTAGGCACTTCTTAGAGAGTTTTGTAAGAAAAATGTTTAAACATTTTTAAAAAGGACAATGAAAATATTAAGTTTTGGATTTAATGTACCTTAAATCTACTCTTGAAAAAGTAATTTTTATTTGTGCATTATTATATAAGTTGATTTCAAATACTTAAATCCATTGCAGAACCATGAAATGTAAAACACTTTCTAACAGTCATTAATCATTTGGGAAATAGTCAAAAAATATTTGCCACATGACATAAATCATGAATATCTAAAGACATAGCCACCTGGAAATATGCACTTGAAAAATTTGTAATGAGTTTAACTATATTTCCAAAATTTATAACTGAATATATGTTTTCATACTTAAAATGACTTGTGATCTTTAGTCTCTAGTATGTTATAAATTTGAACAAATGTGTATGATCAAAATTTATATTTGTAATTAACTTTATTTTCAGTTATCACCATGTATAATCTAATTTATCCTCATGTATAATCAGCATATATAATTATAATTTATGATAATCTGATAAAATGTTCACACTCTAGAAGTCTAGAAATTTAAAGTTATGGTAACAAATAATATAGCTAAAGAAAGGACATTAAAAGACAAGCTCAAAAGGATTTTAGCACTAACTGGTACAATTTAAAAGGATAAATTTTATAGTATGTGACTTACATCTTGATTTCAGAAAAAGAGGCTCAGGCATTTATCTAACCAATGACTCATCTCATATTCCAGATATATTTAGGCTCCTATCTAGTAAATTCTCATTACTTTAAAAAATCATGTGACAACATACTTTTAAAAATGTTTTCATTATTTCTGAAATAATTAAACATAATTATACTTTCTGCTACTAAGATATTTTAGATTATACTAAAGCCTAAATTTTGTCACACATTTCTATTCATTTCCATAAGTGAATCAAATTCCTCCTTAAAAAGTGGTCATATACGTAATTAATATAAGTAGTAACGACCTATTTGACAATGAAGCAATTTTTATAAAAGAGGCCCCATCACACTAAGTTTAGTTAGTGTGATGCACAGCTTGAAATTAGAGAGCACCATTTCCTAATGTTGGCTTGGACATATTAATGTCCTATTAACAATAACAGTAGGCCTTAAAAGATAATTAACTAATGAAGGGGTTAAAATTAATATTTAAAACTAATTCCAGTCCTTGCAAATTAAAATGAAAGCATCATTCTTAATTTTAATATATTATATTGCTATCATATAATGTTTTGAGCTCAGTGCTCAGTGTCTTAGTGTGTGTACTCTTTTTTTTACCCAAATACAGAAAATTCAACAAAGAAATATTCCCCAAAGGCAGATAATGTGAAACCAAAGCCTGAATAAAGCCCCTGATCTTTTAAATTGACTAGCATTCCTATAGGTAAAACAAAAATAACAGAATGATATATTTATAAAATGGAAGCTAAAGATTTAGGTGAGTTTAAATAATTCTTTATAAGGATATCATTTTTCTTCAGGTTAAAAAATTAAATTTAATATTGTCACTGTATTTTACCAATTATTTTTCATTTAATATTTTCAATATTTAGGATGAAAATATAATTTCTAATTCAATCACATATTTGGATGCATCGATTTGTCTTCTCACGGTTATAATTTCCAGTGACAGATGGACGAGCTCACATACATTTTTCACAGTATTTCCCAGTCAATCCTTCTTTGCACTGACACTGCTGCCATGACCAGTAGTCCATACATGTGCCACCATGTTGGCAGGGGCTGCGAGTACAGGCACCTTCTAGTCTAGGGCATCTGTAATAAAATCACAATAAAGAGCCATAAAGCACATGCAAGATGGGGGGAAGTTTGCAAAAAGTAGACATCAACTTTTATGAACCTGTTTAATTTCAAGCACTCAATTATTTGAAGCTCAGGTTCCAACTACATTTAGAACGACTAATCAAACTAGAAGTTATCCTGTAACCCATGGTTTGTCTCATACTAAAGGAAAAGATTAAATAAAAAGAACAACTTTCACAATAAAGAAAAAGGGGTTACAATTTCTTCTTGAAATTAAGTCTTATTTGAGCAAGATACCTTGGTCAAATAAACATTTCAGCTAAGATGATCCAGGGGCCACATACTTATGTGATACCTCTCCGCGAGGTTACTCAGGCGACTACGGTTTATCGAATGTCTGCTGTATACCAAGTACTGTTCTAAGTATGGAAGTAAAGTGATAAAAAAAATTCACGTATTCATAAAGTATTTATATTTCCTTGTGGAAGAGACAAACAATAAAGAAAAAAAGTTGCTATATATGCAGTTATGTTAGAAAGAGGGAAGTTCTATGAGAAATTAAGACAGAGAAAGTGTATAGGGACTATGGGGGTTTGCGGGGTCTTTAGATTAGGCAGTGACAGAAGGACCTGTCTTTGTTAAGATCTAAACAGAATAAGGGAGCAAAGTATTTCGGGTAGAAGATCACTCCAGGCAGAGGAAACAGCAAGTGAGAAAGCCCTGAAGTGAAAGTGTACTGCCATGTTTGAGGAACACCAAAAGGCCCAAGATGGCGGGAGCTGAGTGAACAAGAAGGAGAAGTTAAGAAGTCAGGAAGTTAAGGGGTTAGGAAATTAAGGGGGAGGCCAGATCATAAAGCCTTGTCAGTCAGGGTAAGGACTTTTGACTTTTACTCTGAGTGAGATGGTAAGTTATTGAAGCACTTGGAGCTGAGAAATGATAAGAACTGACTTGGATTTTAAATTTGTCATTCTGGTTACTGGTAGACTGGATATAAGGTCTGACAGAAAGAGGGGAGTCAAAGGCAAATCTAAAAGTTTTGTCTGAGCAGGTTTTGACCTAAAAAGATGTTCACAACATATTTTTAAAAGAAAAAAAATGATACTTAAAAAAGTATTTGTGTGAACATGGAGAAAGATACAGGATCCACATCAAAGTATTACCAATGGTTGGCAATCACGACCCTGTATTTTTCCATATTGTTCAATTAATAATAATGATGAGCTAGAAATACTTTGTAACAGAACAATAACAACATGTAGAATAAGAAAGGCAAATACCAAATGTATTCAAGCACTTAAGTTACAAACTTGAGAATGTATTCACAGCTTTGTCTTTGTAATTTTATTTCTAGAGATCACATCCAAGAAACTCATACGCAAAGATTTTTGAGAAACTGTGCTCATCACAGAGTTATTAATAATATTTAAAATTCAAAACAATGTAAAGCATTTGAAATTTTTAGGCATTTGAGTACAATAATTTCATCTTTTGATGCTCAATTACTGCATCATACACTTTTGGCATTTTTCTTTAAAATTGTAAGAAATAAAATTGCCTTACTGATCTAGTATGCCTTGTGCTGCCAAAGCTTGGCTGGGTTCCAGAGGCCTCCCATTGACTGCAAACTCCATTATACACCCAACAAAATCATGGCTTTCCACGTGTCCTCTCCTCTGAAGGATTGGTTCTAGTGACCTGATACCTCCAACTGTGACTCGATTTGGCTGAACATCAAGAGTCCTAAATAAAAAAGCAAAGGTAAGAATATTAGTACCAACAAAAAAATATTTTTAGTAGAATGTTTAAAAAAGAGTGAATATGAATGATGTATGAATATTTATTTTTCCCTGTTTGTTAGTTTCTATTAAAATCACTTATTTTTTGATAGATTAATGATATATTTTGGCTTTATTAAAAAAATCTACTGATAATCGGCACATAAACTTTTACAGAATGCATTTCGAAAGAATTGGGGTCCTTAACTTACACTTCTTCCAGGACCAAAATCATATGCAATTATTTCACGAAGTTTTCCAAAAAATACTGGTGATATTAAACTTTCTTTTTTCTAGTTTTATTCTCATTCTAGCACTTTATTTCACACCTTTTTAATATAATATTCTATAATTTCATTTATATTAGAGTATTTTATGGTATGAAAAAGTTTTTGGGGAGAAATAAAGTATCTTCAACTTTTATGTAATAGCATAATTACTTTTAAGTGTAAAATTTCTTTTTTAATTTCAAGTAATAATAAAGACCAAACTAATTATTTTACTTACCAGTCATCTGAAACTGCCACATTACTGACAGTACAATATCCTGGTTCTTGGTTCTCAGAACAGGAGTCCACAGTTAAGGAAGCGGCCTATAAAGCAAGAGAAGGAAACGTTCACTTTGGGTCCACTGTCCGCATAAGCCTTTCCAGCCAATACTATCCAGGACTTGTTTCTATGTGGACATGATTTCAAAACTGTGATAACACTTTGATGTAATGTACTATAAAAGGTAACATAATATAATGTAACATTAAATTATGAGCATGTATTTCTTTGATATCTATAAAACTAAAATTATAACTATCTTTATACAAAGAGGTGGAAGGGTGCTTTCAGAAATCTTCTTCTGCTTCCTGTTTTATAGATGAAAGGATAAATGCCATTAATCTTACTTAGAATCTTCCCAGAATACCTTAGGTGTGGGACATCGTCCTTGAGTTACACACTTAAGAGAGAATGTTTATTCTACTATCCGGCTATTCTAACAAATTGAAAAAACATTCAATTTTTGATTTTCAAAAATCTTATTCTAGGCTGGACATGGTGTTTCATGTCTGTAATCCTAGCACTTTGGGAGGCCGAGGTGGGAGGGTCACTTGAGGCCAGGAGTTTGAGACTGACCTGAGCAAGAGTGAGACCCTATCTCTACAAAAAATAGAAAAATTAGCTGGGTATGGTGGTCTGCACCTATAGTCCCAGCTACTCAGGAGGCTGAGACAGGAGAATTGCTTGAGCCCAGGAGTTTGAGGCTGCAGTGAGCTATGATGACGCCAGTGCATTCCAGCCTGGGCAACAGAGTGAGACTGTGTCACAAAAAAACAAAACGAAACAAAAACCTCCCAAAAACCCACGGAAAATCTTACTCTAATAATATTTCATCCTATTTACAAAAGATTATGAAAACATAGTACAATATTATTATAGCAATCTGAAAATATTAATCCTTGGATTAAAATTTGAGAAAATAAATCAAATAAGTGCTCTCATTTATGTTAAGAATTATTATTTATAAATAACATATTACAGCATATCTCTATATAATCAGAATGCTTTATTATATAATGCTATACAGTAGAAACTCCCCAGTTGTATTTAAATCACAATTAACAGTAGTCATTTTTTGCATTCTAAGGGATGCATATCCCCTTGAGGCAAAAAGCTTTCTATTGAGTAAAATATATATACATACACACACACACACACTACACTCCATTCAATCACTAACCAAAGTCATAAATTTATGGTCAAAAGGCCTGAGAATATGAACGAAGTCAGTATTCTCCATATTGAGTATCGGCAATCTAAGATGGCTGCAGTTCAGTTTAAGACCAAAGTTTCATATCTATGTTATTCTGCACTCTGCAGTGCTGTGGTGCCTCTCCTTTGTTCCCTAAAGTTCAATAACATTTGACTAATGACAAAACTTTGCATATTTTTTTTATTTCAGCATACTACGGAGGTACAAATGTTTAGGTTACATATATTGCCTTTGCCACGCCTGAGTCAGAGCTTCAAGCATGCCCATCCCCCAGACAGTGCACACCGCACCCTTTAGGTGTGAATATGCCCATCCCCTCCTCCCGCCTCCCACCTGCCCTACATATTTTCTTTGTTGAGATTATAAGGAAGGTCTTCAGATTGTGGCATTTCAGAAAATGGTCAGTAAATCATAAAAGAAGCATAACTCAATGCAGAGTTATAGCAGGATTGAGAGTTTCTCCCAACAGAGAGAATAAAGTGTTCTACCTAAACTTATGAATGCCACAAAACAGGACTAGTCCAACATCGTAGAACTTGTCTAAGAGAAATATAAACACCGTGCAGGTATCCATTTATCAGGATGTTTACCATTTGAGGTTAATTTTAATAAGAACAAAGCAAATATAAGAAACAGCACAGGAAGGTTAAGCAAGCTGACTAACATGACACCTCCCCTGCATGCAAAGAGGATAAATAGCAGGTTTTCCATCTTACAGACTCGGGTCACTTTCATTCTGAAAGGAAATGATTCATTTCCTTAATATCCCAATTTTATCAATATTGCTTATTATTTTTAGGTGCTGTCCATAAAACATATATTTAGATGGGATATATTGAGATGGGATATTTGTAAATATTTATCTTAAATATCTTACATTTTTAAAAATAATGATTTAAAAAAAAATTGACTGGGGTCAATTTATAATCAACTTATAAACTGTGCATCAAATATTACTGTCCAGGATACTTTTAAATATTTCTATGAGTTAATTATTACAAGTCCCATGCAATAAATTCTGGTGAGCCATGTGAACTTTTCCTTGCTGCCTTTTCAATTAAATTATAATAAATACTAACATTTTTAGGAAATATTTACACTTTTAATTCTTTGCCAAGACATTCATGCCTCATTTAGTTAACTTTTTGAGTACTTATGATTCTTTCCAGTTATCTACAAAATTGGATGACATTCAATCTCAAAAGCAGCATTAGGTTTTCATGATACAACTTACGTTATGTCGACTATTTGATTTAACACATCTCTCTCTACATACAAAGTATCCATTCTAGAGATCCCTGAAGCTATCATAAGTTAGACAGTATTACATGGATATTTATGAATGCCTCAACTAGAAAAATTACCTTAGAATTATCTAAATTTTGTGTTAGTAATGTTAATATTTCAGATCAATATATTTTTCTTATTTTCTAAAAGCTTAGTGACACCATTCAAAAAAAGAATAACCAAGGGGCTGTTTTATTTGAACAAAAGCTCATGTAGCTTAATCTTAAGAGTTAAATACTCCTTCTTTTACTGTTGAATTTTTCTACCAGTACCACCGTAAATTGATATGTTTCTATCCCGACTATGCAATGATTTAAAGCTGAGAGGTTAATGATATTTCCAGTTTCCAACAAAAATCATTTGAACTGTAGAAAATAACAAATTCACAATACAGTAGGGGCTTTAATTTGGATATTTTCTGAAATAGGGAGACTGAAGTATGACTGAAGTAATAATGGAAGAGATTTTTTTCACTTTGGTTTTATTTAAAACTTGCTTACTATGGCCACATAGCACAAATGAGCTGCATACTTTATAGAACTTCCTCCACTCACTTTTTGTTCCCAAGTCCTTATCTGATAGAATCAAATGTACATGAAGTTTAAAGGGACTTTGGAGGTCATGAGGTAAAACTGTCTCTTCTAAATAATAGTCTGCTTTACAACATCTCAGAAATATGGTTATCTTACCTATGCTTGGAGAATTAGGGTAAAGTGATATCTATTCTCACTCATTAGGGTCACCTATCAGTTTTAGAATATTATTGTGGCTATAATAACCCCCAAACTATATGTATCAATCTCCAAATATTTATTCTAATTATGGAAGGATCAATATTCATGGTTACATCAATATTTATGAATATTCCATAAACTTAGTTGATAAAGCAGCAACAGGGTTTGAGAGGATTGACTCCAATTTTAAAAGAATTTCTACTGTGGGTAAAATGCTATCAAACAGCATCATATGGCATAGAAAAATCTTTCATGAAAGAAAGAGTCAATTGATATGGCAAACTTCATTGTTGTTTTATTTTAAGAAATTGCCACAGCCAACCCGACCTTTCGCAACCTCGCCCCTGATCAGTCAGCTGCCATCAACAATAAGGCAAGACCCTTCACCAGCAAAAAGATCACCACTTGCTGAAAGCTTAGGTGATTGTTAGCATTTTTTAGCAATAAATATTTTTAAGACATGTACTTTTTTTAGACATAACGCTATTGCACACTTTATAATAGACTACAGTATAGTGTAAATATAACTTTTATATGCACTGGGAAGCCAAAAAATTTGCATGACTCACTTTATTGTGATATTTGCTTTATTGTGATATTTGCTTTTTTGTGGTGTTCTGGAACCGAACCCACAATATCTCCAAGGTATGCCTGTGTATAATATGAAAATCTCAAATATAATGTGTTTGTATTTCTGAGAATACCTTAGATAGTCCAAAAAACCCATTTCATTCTAACACAGTTTTATATCGTAGACTTCACGGATTGCAGTATTATTGAGGTGCTAGTGTCATAAGGATTAATAAGAATAGTACTATATTGAAATCAGTATTAAATATCATCTTTGGTCAGTAATGTATTTATAAAAAAAATTCTTCCCTTATTCCTAAATTGTTTCTTCTGTTATGGCAGAAATTCTTATGGAAGAAAAGTAGCTATTTTAAGCATAGTCCTGACATAGCCTTAAAAACACACAGGAAATATCAATAAAATGTTTATGCACTAGGCTATTTTCTTTACTTTCTCCCTTTTAATGTTTTTGAGATAGCAGCAAAGTCATCGTGAGCGAAAGAAAAATAGTACTTCTAATACTATTGTAGTTCATAACTACTTTGGTCAAATGATGAATAAACATAATTTAACTCTATACCTCAATTCATGCTTTCCTTAAAGGCCTAATTAACTGAATACACAAGAACAACAGGACGAAGATAATGTAGAATGAATTGTCTTACCATTCCTGCTCTTCGGGCAATCACAGTGTGAAAATGTCCATCTGACACCTTCTTCATGGTGGTGAGTTTATAGGTACCACTGCCTAAATTATAAGAGAATCTTAGCCTTTCTTCGGCAATTTCGAGGGCCAAAAACTCAGACCGGTCCCCTGTCTGGTTGTCATAGTTGTAAAGCAATAAAGCATGACTTTTGATTGTTGCAAATTTGACATAAATATAGTTGTTATTGGGGTCCAAACTTGGAAATTCCATGTATGATAACTCTTCAAATCCATAACTGTTCAATTCGCAGTGTTTTCCAAAGACACCTGTAGGTGGGAAAATTGGCAACTTGACACATGAAATTCCAGTGAAGTTTTATTATATCATTTTGATTAAAATATTTTAAGTTACAAAATGAATCATGCTTTTGAACAACTTTTTTATTTCTCTCCAAACAATATCATCTAAACTAAAATTGAATTAGAACTAATTGATCAACTTCATAACAGAGATGATAAACTAATGTAAATATTTTTCATTGGTCAATTAGGGAATGTGTCCAAATATGACCCACTTCTAAAACTTAAAGACTTAGTGGAATGGAGTATGCCTGATTAGATTTCCTTCCTGGAAAGCTTTCATAATTATTTTATCAATCTTTTTAAGGTTTTAATATGCTGTAATTTTCAACCAAGATACTTCCTTCATAATATGTAATTCTTAAAAACAGTTTAAATTCAATTTAAGATGGCAAACTCATTTGTTCTGACTCTTAAAAAAGTCAGTGTCTATATTCATGATATTTTCAAGGGTCATAACATTAGAGAAGAGGAATCATGGCTTATGGGGAAGGAAATAACTGTCTTAAATCTTTATCTCTGTCTTGTTTTATACCCTCTTTGGGTATGATTCAAAGAAGACTACTTTAAAATAGCTTTTTGTTTTTCCGAAATTTTTATTCCCATTTGTTTGTGCTGGTTCTTTTTCAAACTTGAAAAGTTTTATTGATGTTACGATGTTATGCCAAAATTCTTTTCCCACAAATATTAGTAGACTGTGGCAAATGATTGGAAAATTAACCTATGCCAATACACATCATGATTCTTATTAACTTGCAAAAGTTTTGTTTCTTAATTTTGGCTTTATAGCTCTAGTAAGTGAATTACATTGACTTATTTATTTATTTTTGCATTACATTTAGAATCAGAGAATTGTTCAGCTCGAAGGAACCAATGTCATTATTTTACAAAGTATTTAAAATTTGCCCAAGGTCACAGAACCCTGGGAAACAGCCAAATTTGAGACCAGATCTACTGATTGTTTAGTTGTTTTGACTATACCACATTTTATATACAAACATTCTTTAAATTAAAATGGCCTAGAAGCTGATATAAAAACTGTGTCATTTACCTTTTCCTTTTCTGTCCAGGCTGAGATAATATTGGTTATAAAAGAGTAGAAAATATGTATAATTTATTATGCTAAATCTTTAATTGAAGTTGAAGAAAAGGCAAGCAATTATAGAAATGATATATATTATGTATCCTATATATTATACATGGCATACATGTATTTTCATATAATATATAATAAATTTATTATATCATATATTTATGTTTTATATATTTATATGTATATAATTAATATTTATGTACAATGAATTATATTTACTTATATTAAATATATATTATATTATATATATTATATATGCAGCAAGAGTAAATGAAGTTAAAGATAAAGCATATAAATGAAATAGAAAGATTACAGACAAAAAAATTGTACTATGTGCCCATTCTTGTGTCTCCTGATTCAATTTTAATTAATATATAAAGGTGTACTTAAAATTTGAACATAAATATATGTAGAAAATATAGAAATACTGGAAAGATGTTTCACATTTCTATTCAAACTGATTCTGTATTTTCAAACATGAAAATTTTGTTGTGGATTTTTTTTTCTTAAAGCGTTTTGTTACTGTTTCTACAGAAAGGTAGCTTCTTGTCTTTGAAATATAATAATAGAATGTAATGAGTATTTTAAATCTGCCTTTCAAATAGAATGCCATGAAATAAATCTAAAGGTCAAGAGAAGTCATAAAAATTACTCTAATATGGGATAATGTGTGTACGTATTATATTAAATGAAATCTAAATTACTTAATGGAGAAATTTATATGTAATATTTTAGCAATTACATATAACACACACCTATATACACACTCTATAATTTAATATATAGGATATTATGCATATACACATATACACAGTGTGTGTGTATGTATATATAAAACATATATAATAACAAAGCAATTCTAAGAAGTTATAATTATACAGGTTGTCTTTGTAAAGTCACATGCACTTTATGTTTTTCCTAAAACAAATCCCCAAAAAATAAGCATCTAAAAAATTTTTAAAAATCCAAACAGTCTGTCTTTTACTAATGAGAAGATAAATAGTGCAAAAAATTTTCTTAACTTCATAATGATAGTTTAATTGTTGTTCTATGGGATACATGTGTAATTATCTCTGGCTATTTGCTTGAGGCATTCCATCTGCCACTGTTATTTTTATATTTCTTCTCATTCAGTGTGAGAAGAAAAATACTTTTTCCTTTTAATTCTATGTTTGTAGTCTCAAATTATGTATTGGTGTGTCAAGGGTTTTTGTTTTGTTTTATTTTATAAGTGTTTATGTTGTCAACTAACAATATCTAAGTCGAAATAATGTTTTTTGTCTTTACCACTGGAA